>JANZXR010025923.1:0-42755 GCA_027575705.1 Erythroxylum echinodendron
CACATGTCACACTCTCATTGGTTTACTAAATTTTCTTCCAATTCAATTTCCAATTTCTCTCCAAAATTCCAATGGCTTAATTCAAAAATTCTTAATTTCACATGTCTAAATTTCTAGTGCCATTGGACAGTTATTTTCTCTTCCGTGAAACCCTTATTCTGCTGCTTGGAAGTTTTTCGGGTCCAGAAATGACTCCGAAAAATTTCGAAAATTTTTTTATAATTCTCTAAAAATCAGAAAACCCCAATGACCCTCTCCAATTCAATTTTGACACACACAAAACCTATTTTTCAAAATTCCCATTTATTCACAATTATACCGGGAAAATGTCATGAACGCATGTACAGTAAATTTTTATGTGCAAAAATCACTGTTCACAAATGCATGAGTATGAGATGTGTTTTGTTAATTTCTCCGATTGATCGCTCATGTACCCGTTTTTATGATTTAACCCGTTATATGGAAACGGATGTTATATACACTCCCTATTAGATTCCAATAAACTCATAGGACTTAAACTTCTTGGATTGGCTACAGAATTTGATAATTTTTCTTAAATTTGGAAAGATACGATATGTCCTAGATGAATCACTTCCTGACCCCCTTCTGTCGATGCATCTGATGAAGATCAAAAAGCTTATAAGAAGCTACTAGATGATAATGAGTTGGTTAGATGTATAATGCTATCCTCTTTGTCACCAGAACTGCAGAAGCAATATGAGGCTATGGATGCTTATACCATAGTCTACCATCTGATGGAACTGTTTGATGAGCAAGCTTGGTCTAAAAGATTTAAGACCTCGAGGTTGATTTTTCATTCTAAGATGGCTGAGGGATCATTTCTAGTGCAATATGCATTGAAGATGAATGGATACATTAAGAGATTAGCTAGTTTGGGCTTTATAATAGATCATGAATTAAGTATAGACTTAATTCTGACTGAACTGAATGATAGTTATTCGCAGTTTGTGCTTAACTAATGGATGAACCAAATATCCACAATGATACTTGAGCTGATTAATTTGCTCAAAATAGCTAAGCAAACTATCGAGAAGGATAGTAAGGCTGTGATATTGGTGGACTCTACTTCTGGTTCTCAAAAAAAGAACCAAAAGAAGAAGAAGAAGTCTAAGAAGCCAGTGGTAGATATAGCCAAAAAAGAAGGTAAAGAAAACAACACCAAAGGGGATATGCTTCTATTGTAATAGGGAATGACATTGGAAGAGGAATTGCAAAGCTTATCTAGAGTTACTGAAGCAAAAGAAGACATTAGATGCCCCACTATCTACTTCAGGTATGATATTTGTCATTGAGATTAATACTATTTCTGATCATAACATTTGGGTATTAGATACTGGATGTGGCTCACATATATATGTTGATATGTAGGGTCTTAGGGATACAAGACCGCTCAAGAAGGGAGAGATGGACCTACGTGTGAGAAATGGAGCAAGAGTTGCTACATTAGCTGTAGGGGTATATGTTTTGTTTCTTAGCGGGCTACAGTTAGTTTTGGAAAATTGCTATTATGTACCCATTGTGACTAAAAGCATTGTATCTGTTTCATGTCTTAATAAAGCGGGATTTCGTTTAACTTTTTCAAGTAATGGTTGTTCAATTAAGTTAAATGAAATGTTATATGGTACTACTACATTGTGCAATGGGATTTACATATTAGATATGTCTAATCCAATTTTAAATATCAATGACAATAAAAGACAAAAACGAGATAACTTAAAATCATCTTACTTATGGCATTGTCGACTTGGCCATATAAGTGAGAAAAACATGATTAAGCCATATAAGAATGGTAGCCTAGGGTCATTTGATTATGAATCATATGACACATGTGAATCTTTCTTATTAGGTAAGATGACTAAATTACCTTTTAAAGGAAAAGGTGAACAAATGAATGGGTTATCAAAGCTAATACATTCTGATGTATGTGGTCTGATGTTCATTCATACCAGAGGTAGTTTTGTGTAATTCATTACTTTTATCGATGATTATTCATGATATGGGTATGTGTATCTACTGAGATACAAGTCTGAAGCATTTGAAATGTTTAAACAATTTGGACATAAAGTAGATAAATAACTCGGTAGAAGTATTAATACACTTCAATCAGATCAAGGTGGTGAATACATAAACGAGGAATTTTTAACTTATCTTGAAGATAATGGGATAATATCCCAGTGGACTCCACCTTACATGCCAAAATGTAATGGCGTAGCTGAAAGGAGAAACCGAACCTTGTTAGACATAGTAAGGTAGATGATTGACTTAGCAGATCTACCGAAATCTTTTTAGGGGTTATGCACTCAAGACTGCTGTTTATGTGAAAAATAGAGTCCCTTCAAAGGTAGTTGAAGTTCCTCTATATGAGATATGGACTAAAAAAGGCCCTATATTTCTCATATGAAGGTATAGGGTTGTTTGGCTTATGTAAATCGAATTCAATCAGACAAGCTTGAAGCAAAATTTGATAAATGTCTATTTATAGGATATCTTAAGGAAACAATTAGATATCAGTTCTGTAATGCTTTAGAGAAAAAGCTTTTTATCTCAAAGCATAGATCAATTGCATGAACCCAAAATTGTTGTTCATAGAGATCAAACAACATTGAACCTTCTGACACACAAAATGTTTATAGGTCAAGTAGGATACACAATATTCTAGAGAGATATGGATTTCTCGTAAGCAAACAAAATGACGTATTGCTCATAAAGGAAGATAAGCCTACAATCTATGAAGAGGCTCTGAAGAGTTCAGAATCTGAAAAATGGCTTCAAGACATGAAGTTCGAAATTGATTCCATGTATGAAAACCAAGTATGGACTTTGGTTGACCCACCCGAATGGTTAAAACCCATAGGGTGCAAGTATATTTTTAAGAAGAAAATTGGCATGGAAGGTAATGTGTGACCTGCGTGTTGTAATGCTAGTCAAAATAAAATAACTATACTACTATTGTAGCAGTGGTGAGTCTAGGTCGATCCCACAAGGAATGTTCGATTAGCTTATGAAATGAAATTAATCGGTGTTTAGGAAAAATTGGGGGATTTTGGATTTAAAAATAAGAAAATAAAATGAATCTAACTAATGGAAACAATTTAAAGAAAATATACCGAAAATGATAAAAACTAGAGAATTTGGTAGGATCTGGTTCTTTGGTTCAATCTCGGCCTACACCCTAATTAAGAATATTTTATTGATTTTTTTGTTCTAAAAAATCTCTTAGAAACTATTAATTATGGGTTAATAATCAACCCAAGTTGTCCCTTAAGTTTTCCTTATTCAAGATACGATCGTTGATTAAACCTAACCACCAAATAACCTAGGATACGATCTTTAGATTTAATTAGGCAATAGCATTACGAATTAGGAAAACTAATTAATCAAGGCAACAATCATATACAATGTGTCATTTAACCTAGTTCATGTTATCCCTAATGATTACGGATCATTAGTCGTTACAAAGGAATTTCAACATAACAATTACGAAGTCTATTGAAATTCTAGCAATGGGTATGCAATCAAACTATTCAATGAATGCATTAAAATCATCCTTTCACAATACCTTATAGGTTTATACACAAATAATTGATCAATAACGAAAATCCAATTATCCATACACAAAACCCAAATTAATTAACGTAGGATAACAAAATCAATTTCTAATAAGAGAAAGAAAAAACAAAAACACTAAAAAAGAATACTAAACTCAGGTTTTCAACATCGATATTACCTTCGAACTGGTGTTGGGATGTTTAGCCTTTCATGGGTCCTCTAAAAAAATGCTTAAACCCCATAAAAATTATCGCCACCAAAAACCCTAACTTTAAACCTTACTGTACACTATTCATTGATGGGACAAATAAGCATTTGTCCCAACTCATTATTCGTTGTTCTTCTCTTCTCTGTCGGCTCTCTACTCTATTTTCATGCCTACGCAGCTACGCTACTCTCCTCTATTTTATACTCTAGCCGCAAGCCTCCAAGCTGCCTCTCTCATGTAGCGTGATGGTACGAATTAAGTCCTCTTGCTAGCTACTCTTTTTTTTCCTCCCTACGACTGTGTTTCATGTTGGATATACGTCTGCATTAAACGTCCCAGCAGCTAGCGTTTTGGTTGTGGTGTGTTATGGCCATGTTGTATCGTTTTTGGCTAGTGCAGGAAATAATTTACATGAAAATGTTGTTTACAATAAGGGAGCTACTGGCAGTGCAAAGGTGTCATTTTCTCCTGGTCTATGCTGCCGTTTTGCTTCTCTTTAGTCCTTCCATATGTGCAACATTTCGGCCTTGGCTTCTAACATTTATGCTGCGTCGTTTCATGCCTTGACTGCTATTCTTCTTTTTTTTCTTTTTTTCGGTAAGCATGCTTCTTCTTTGTACTTTGATATGTTTCCTTGTCTTTTAATTTTCTTCTTCTTCCTCCATGAAAACAAGTAAAAATTAATCTTTAGAATATGGCCCAAATATAGTGCTTTTGACTCATTTTAATTTCTTTGCTTCCAAATTGTACCTAAAATTATAAATGAATTAAAGTAGGTATCTTATGCAATTTAATGTCAATAATCGTTAAGAGTAAATAATTAAATTTATCAACAATTAAATACTTATCAATTTCTCCTACAGTTAGCTTTTGACCGTCCTCGAGCAAAACATCCAAATTAAGCTCAAAGACCCGAAACATTTACTCAGTTCTCATATTTTAGCATACCCAAAGATGAATAACTTTTAAAAATCATAGCAAGAATTTAACATTCAATGCTTCTACTTATGATCATTCAACAAGCATCATCTTCAAAAACTGAGAAATCTAATGGTAGACTCGAAAAATGTGTTTAACTAAATTAGATCCATGGGTACACTTATCTCCATTCATGATCATGACAATCCACAACTTCGCATATGATTTCATTTCTCTATCACTAATGTTCACATGTAAAATCATGGATCAAAGGACTTTTCAAGGTTTTAATGTGGGTAAAGGTAAGGTGAGATATGTTTAGGTAAAGTAGCATGAAAGTTATTAAGCTAGTGAAACAAAGCAACACTCATCAAAAACTGGGTATTGTCAGCTATGAAAAATGCAATATTTATATTTCACAACTCCATTCAACTCTCACACACTAACCACATGAAACATATACTACTATGAAGGAATCACTTATACAATTTATGCCAACAACACATTGAAACCACAAGAGTGAACCTTCCAAGTGAACATCTACCTCATATCCAGTATACTCAAATAACCTATTCATCATAACTTTAGGAGAATGCATTAATCATAAAAAACATTTCAACACATATGCACATGCTCTTAGATATATTTAGTTAAACAAAATTTTTTCTTTTTCTTCTTTCTTTATTTTTCATTTTCTTTTCTTTTCTATTTTTTTTTGTTTCCTCTTTTCTTTCTTTTTTTTAACATCAAAAGAAACTACATTGACATGGGAATTTCAATGGTAAGACATAATAAAACATCCCAACATTAACCACCCCACACATATGGACACCCCCCACACTTAGAATTTTGTCATCCACAAACTCAAGAAACACAAATGCTCCACTAGCTTATGGCTTGGGTAGGACATTTGGGTAAGTATAAAGCATGTAATGTGGTTAGTATACAAAGAAAAAGTATAAAGATCAAAAGGGTTTATCAAGGGAAAAATCATGTCAATAGGATAGGTTATTTGGCTGCTGTAGTTTATGAAAACAAAGAATGCCTAATCATATCTATGTTCATGCATGTGATAAAAATTTGGTCTCGAATAGAAATTCAATGCAAAATTGGGATGTAAATGTCATGAAGGTCACACATTATCAAAAGACAATGAGACTGATATAAATGTTTCAGTCAAATAAGGCTCAAAATCTCATCGGCTTTATCTACCATTAGTCACTACTCTTATAAAGATAATGCACATTAATCAATCACAAGAGCATAAGTACATGACAAAGTTACTATGAAGTTCTATAGTCAACTCATTTCTCTAATCATGACTATATAATCCTAGAAGCAACAGAAAACAAGAAAATGTTTGTTTTGTTTGTTTTATTCTTTCCCCCATTTTGATTGAAAACTTAAAACAAGAAAGAACAAACTAACAAAGAACATGCATCCATATAAAAAAATGCAAAAATGTAAAGAAAAGAAATTTACTTCCCTTAGGTTGCCTCCCATGAAGCGCCTTTGTTTACGGTCGTTGGCTTGACTCCTCGACATATGCACATCATCCACTGTCAAATAGATGCTTGAGCCCAACAAGAAGCATGCTCAAACTCCGTGAGGAGCCTAGAGCACCTTCCCTTGAACTAAGCTCCTTATCAACACAATGCCTCGAGGCTTCTGAGGAGTGGAACTTCATCATTTTGCCATTATATTCTAATGTCCACTCATCTTTTCGAGCATCACCATTCTCACACCAGGATGGTCTTTGTAAGAGTACTGCCAATGGGTATGGAGACTTGACATCCTGCTTGGCATCTTCAGTCTTCAGCTTGCTTGCCCACAACTCTCCTAAAAACTAAACTTCTTGTAGCTCTTCCTCTTTCTTTAGATTCTTCATCTCTACTAAGTCCTCTCTTTTTTGAAATAGTTCAATGACTCTTTACTGTTTTCTTTTTTGTTTAATTCTTGCAACCTACTAGGTAAAGGTGAAGAGTCAATCTTAACTATAAAATGGAACTCAGTGCTTACCTTTGAGCTAAGAGATGTATCTTTTTCTGCTTCCACCTCCTCCTCAGCTTCTGCTACACAAGCAATTCGTTGAGGGTTGACCTCAAAATTCTCAAGCTCCTTTTCACTTTGTAAAATTTCTACACAAACGTCGATTAGGTACACTTCAGTTTGATACGAATGCTCATCTTTACTTTGTGGATCCAAATGATTGATATCTTCCCATCGAGGCAATGCATCTTACTGGAATTGTAGAGCATCCTCTCGGATTTACTGAAACAGTTGTTGCATATTCTGTTGGAACTGTTGCATATCCCGTTGAATTTGAAGATTGGTAGTAACCATAATATTAAACATTTATTCTTAATACGTACGTGATTCGTGTTGGCTCTCTGAACCTTAGGTGCTAGACCATGTAGTTTTTGGAAATTGCCCTCCATTATGCTGGAATTGTAGACTATTCTATTGGAATTGCAAAGCATTAACATCTATAATATTACTCAACTCTTCCAGAGATGGACCGGAGTCGTGGTAGGAAGTTTTTGGTCTGTATGAGAATTGCTGTGCTTTGCTGCAAACTATCATGGAAGTAATTCTGATGATTATCCCATCCATAACAAAATTTAGGTTGACCAGTCCAAACATTGTTATAGGATTGAGAATATGAATTATAAAAGAAATTACTTCTATCCATGATGATTTTTTAATTTTTTCTAAAACACAAACATGAAACAAAACAAAGAAAGGATCACCAAAACACTGAAAAGAAACCAATTACAAACAAATATATACGAAACACCAATTAAAATCATAAACAAAAACTAAACACCGCTCTCCTCGACAATAGGGCCAAAATTGACTTGCACGTTGTAATGTTAGTAAAAAAAAAATAACTACACTACTATTGTAGTAGTGGTGAGTCTAGACCGATCCCACAGGGAATGTTTGGTTAACTTATAAAATGAAATTAATCAGTGTTTAGGAAAAATTGGAGGGTTTTGGATTTTAAAATAAGAAAATAAAATGAATCTAACTAATAAAAACAATTTAAAGAAAATATACAAAAAATGGTAAAATTAGGAAATTTGGTAAGGATCTGGTTCTGTAGTTCAATCTCGGCCCACCCTAATTAAACATATTTTATTGATTTTTTGTTCTCAAACCTCTCTTAGAAACTATTAATCATGGGTTAATAATTAATCCAAGTTTTCCCTTAGGTTTTTTTTAATCAAGATACGATCTTGGACTAAACCTAACCACCAAATAACGTAGGATACGATCTCTAGATTTAATTAGGCAGTAGCATTATGAATTAGGAAAACTGATTAATCAAGGCAACAACTATATACAATGTGTCATTTAACCTAGGTTATGTTATCCCTAATGATTACGAATCATTAATCGCTACAAATGCATTTCAACATAACAATTACGGATTATATCGAAATTCTAGCAATGGGTATGCAATCAAACAATTCAATGAACACATTAAAATCATCCTTTCACAATACCCTATGGGTTCATACATAAATATCTAAACAATAACAAAAATTCGATTATCCATACATAAAACCCAAATCAATTAACATAAGATAACATAATCAATTTCTAATGAGAGAAAGAAGCAACAAAAATAATAAAAAAGAATACTAAACCTGGGTAGTCCACATCGATATTATCCCCAAACCAGTGTTGGGATGTTTAGCCTTTCATGGGTCTTCTAAAAAAATGCTTCAACCATATAACAATTATCCCCATCAAAAACCCTACCTTCAAACCTTACTATACACTATTCATCGATGGGACAAATAAGGATTTGTCCCACCTCACTATTCATTGTTCTTGTCTTCTTTGACGGCTCTCTACTCTTCTCTCACTCCTACACAGCTATGCTACTCTCCTATATTTTCTACTTTAGCCACAAGCCTCCAAACTACCTCTCTCCTGTAATGTGATGGGATGAATTAAGTCCTCTTGCCAGTTACTCTTTTTTTTTCCTCCTTATGAATGTGTTTCATGTTAGATATACATCTGTGTTAAACGTCCCAGTAGCTAACATTTTGGTTGTGGCCTGTTATGGCCATGCTACATCATTTTTGGCTAGTGCAGGAAATAATTAACATGAAATGCTGTTTGCAATAAGGGAGCTACTGGCAGTGCAAAGGGATCATTTTCTCCTGGTCTATGCTGCCGTTTTTCTTCTCTTTAGTCCTCCCGTATGTGTAGTGTTTTGACCTTGGCTTCTAACATTTGTGCTATGTAGTTTCATGCCTTGGTTGCTATTCTTTTTTTTTTCATTTATTCAGCAAACATTCTTATTCTTTGTACTTTGATATGTTTCATTGTCTTTTAATTTTCTTCTTCTTTTTTCATGAAAACAAGTAAAAATTAATCTCTAAAAATAGCCCAAATATAGTGCTTTTGACCCACTTTACTTTCTTTGCTTCCAAATTGTACCTAAAATTATAAATGAATTAAACTAAGTATCTTAAACAATTTCATGTCAATAATCGCCAAGTGTAAATAATTAAATTTATTAATAATTAAACAAATATCAATTTGACATGCGCGTCGTAACGCTAGTCAATAAAACCTGGGTCGTCAGTGTTGATATTACCTTCAAACTCGTGTCGGGATGTTTAGCCTTTTATGGGTCTTCTAAAAAATGCCTAAACCCTATCACAATTATCCCTACTGAAAACCCTACCTTCAAACTTTATTGTACATTATTCATCGATAGGACAAATAAGCATTTTTCCTACCTTATTATTCACTGTTCTTCTCTTCTCTGCTGACTCTCTACTCTTCTCTCATGCCTACGCAGCTACACTACTCTCCTCTATTTTCTACTCTAGCCGCAAGCCTCTAAGTCGCCTCTCTCCTATAGTGTGTTGGGATGAATTAAGTCCTCGTTCCAGGTACTCTTTTTTTTTCCTCCCTACGACTGTGTTTCATGTTGGATATATGTCTGCGTTAAATGTACCAGCAGCTAGCTTTTGAGTTGTGGCATGTTATGGCCATGCTGCATTGTTTTTGGATGGTGCTGGAAATAATTAACATGAAATGCTGTTTGCAACAGGGGAGCTGCTGGTAGTGCAAACGTGTCATTTTCTCCTAGTCTATGTTGCCGTTTTGCTTCTCTTTAGTCCTCCCGTATATGCAACATTTTGGCGTTGGCTTCTAACATTTGTGCTGTGCCGTTTCATGCCTTGATTGCTATTCATCTTTTTTTTCATTTATTCCGTAAGCATTCTTCTTCTTTATACTTTGATATGTTTCCTTGTCTTTTAATTTTCTTCTTCTCGTTCCATGAAAACAAGTAAAAATTAATCTATAGAAAATGACCCAAATGTAGTGCTTTTGTCTCACTTTAATTTCTTTGCTTCCAAATTGTACCTAAAATTATAAATGAATTAAAGTAAGAATCTTATGCAATTTCATGCCAATAATTGCTAAGTGTAAATAATTAAATTTATCAACAATTAAAAACATATGAATGTGATTACCTATAAAGCGAGGATAATTGCTGAAAGTTATCGTCAAAGACAGGTAGTTGACTGTGACGAGACATTTAGCCCCGTAGCTATGCTTAAATCCATTAGGATACTCCTAACCATTTCTGCTCATTATGATTACGAGATATGACAGATAGATATGAAGACAACTTCCCTAAATGGAAACCTGGTTAAGGATGTAGATATGATACGACCTAAGGGCTTCATATCCAGAGATGGTAGAAAGGTTTGTAGGCTTCAGAAATCCATTTATGGATTGAAGCAAGCATCTAGGAGTTAAAACATCCCATTTGAAGAGACAATCAAAGAGATTGGTTTCATAAAATCCTGATGAACCTTTTGTGTACAAGAAGTTTAGAGGGAGTGCTATCATATTCCTTGTGTTATATATGGATGGCATACTACTAATGGAAAATGATATCTCAAGTTTACAATCTGTCAAAATTTGGTTGTCCCAGAATTTTTCCATAAAGACCTTAGAGAAAAAACTTATATATTGGGAATAAAGATCTATAGAGACAAATCAAGGAAGTTGCCAGATCTTTCACAATCAATATGAATAGATAAAGTGCTAAATAGGTTTAGCATGGAGCAGTCCAAGAGAGGTTTCTTCCCATACTTCATAGGATAAAACTCTTGAAATCTATGTGTCCTAAGGCGCAAAATGAAAGGACTCGCGTGAGTATGATCCCATATGCTTTGACAATAGGATCAATCATATATGCTATGATATGCACAAGACCTGATATATTGTATACTCTAAGTGTTACAAACAGATATCAATTGAATCCTGGTGAGGGTCGCTAGGTGGCTGTCAAGAATATCCTAAAATACTTAAGAAGGACTAAGGTTGTATTCTTGATATATTGAAATGGAGATCTCGTAGTGAGCTGGCATATGGATACCAGTTTTCAATCTTCCAGGATGACTCTAAATCCTCGTTAGGTTATGTTTTCACACTGAATGGTGGAATATTTTTTTGGAAGAGTTCTAAATAAGAGAATACTATAGATTCGACAACCGAGTCAAAGTACATTGCAATTGTGGAAGCGACAAAAAAAGCTATTTGGATCAAAAATTTTGTTACGGAACTTGGAGTGGTTCCTAGCATAGTAGACCCAATATTGTTGTACTGTGACAATAATGGTCAAGCTAAAGAACCAATGTCTCATCAGAGGTCCAAGCATGTACTTAGGTGATATCACCTGAGCATGAAGACAATTGATAGAGGTGATGTGAAGATTGAGAGAGCACCCACAGATTATAACATCGTTGATCCTTTAGCTAAGCCATTTTCATAAATAAAATTTGATTATTGTGTACTCACCAATGGTATTAGATACAGAGGTGATTGGCTTTAGTGCTAATAGGAGATTGTTAGAGTAGTGCTCTAAAGACAATCACCTTTAACACTTTTGTACAAACTCATTTTCATTGATAAAGGAAAAGCATTTTTCATTAATTTGATATTCATTTATATATGAATTGATATTGATCTCAAATCAAATTAATGAAATCCATGATACAAAACATAACATGAAGGAAATCCTAATGAGATTCCTATCATGTGTAATTATATTAATATCTAAATAATCCCTAGTCATATGATTAATAAAATAGGACATTATTAATCTAGACAGACTAGCACATGTTATACTCCTTGATTTGATCGAGCAGTGGATCTCACAAACTGTAAGCATGAGATTTTTAGGGCTAATATGTGGATGCTTACTAAGGGTAGTAAGTACACCGGATGACCTGCTATGAGATCATCATATGGATGATCTATTGAATGTCAATGATTAATCTCATCATAGCAATGGTGAAAATATCCTTAGATTTGAGGTACTCAAGGATATCTTAGATACTAATCCTATTCTTTAACATCATTCCTTGTTACCTCATGGCGAGGTCGCTCTTAGGGTGGCAATTGGGTACAGCTCTTGATATTTAAAGGTAATTGGATAGCTAATAAAGGATTCACTACTCCTGATAGAAGTAGATGATATCCATGGCCTCTTATCGAGGTCATTACTCGGAAGTTTCTAGCTAGAGTAGTTATGTGTCATGAAGAGAGTCTTCATTAAGAAATAAGAGTGATGAGATCCTAAGATAATAACTAACATCACTTGGACTAAATGTGACATAGTTAGTCTAGTAGAAGTTGACACATCGCCCATACTTCAAACCAAGAGGGGTATAGTATGGTGAAAGGATGAATTGCACAGTAATTGTCTATAGAAAGGTTCATAAGTTGGACAATTATCTATCGAAGAGTTCGTGTGTTAATCTACTTATATTACAACAAATTGGCATCATGAAACCCTTCATGATTTGATTAAATTAAAGTTAATTCAAGTTCTTAAAATAACCAGAAACCTAACAGTCATATGCATGAAAGATCGGATGAAAAACATAGTGTATATGACTAAATTTAAGTAAGCCAAAGGCGAGTTTATTTTTTAAGTAGGCCACGATCGTGATAAAGGGCACAAATGAGTACATAAGTAAGTTCTTCACTTAGGTACACAAGGTCTTACCATTTCTTGCACACTCAAGTGAGAGCATGAGGGCTTTAGATGAGTTCTAGAGTGAGAGAGAGTTATTAAGAGTCTTGTTCTTGCTATTTATGCAAGAGTTGCATGAATCAAAGTGAATGTAATAAGAGTTTTGATCTATGTTCTATCATCTTGAGCATCTACTAGAACTCATCTAGTTTAGTGCTCAAATCACCCTATACATTGTTTCTTCATCTTCTTTATGTGTTCTTGGGTAATCAAGGAAGGTTTTGGTGTTTGCAATAACCCAAACAAGGAGAAGAAACAAGAAAGGAGGAGAAACAAAAGGTAAAACCTTTATATTTCATGTTCTTATATATATGTCTATGCATGCATGTATGATTCTATTTTTCCAGGTTTTCATGGTGTCTGAATCTAGATTTTGACACTTTCGTTCCATTCGCATGTATGTGATGCATGCATCCATGGCAAACCTAACAAATAATAGGTATTGATGATTTTAAACCCTTTCAAAAATTTTAAAAGCATATTATCAATAATTATTGACCCTAATTAGAGTATTTCATAGTCAATTTGTGATACGATGGTTATGAAATATTTTTGGGATTTAATTTGGTTAGTTGGCGAACTAAATGCATTAAAGGGCAATTTGGTCTTTTTGTACTGATTAAGGGCAATTTAGTTTTTTTACATGATTTTAGTGGATTGATGAGTGATTACAGATGACCAATAAGAAAATGACATATGTGTGATGAGTCTTTAGTGATGACAAATAGGAAGGTGACATGTGTAATCCATTAAATGAGTATAAAAAGCAAAACTTAAGGCATTTCGCTTCATTTTGTGATAGGGCAGTGAAAGTGACATTAAAGAGACCAAAACCTAAAAGAAAATAAGAGAGAAGCAAGAGTGGAAACGTCGGCCATGGATGAGAGAAAGGAACGAAGAGAGAGAAAAAAGAAAAGAAAAGAAAAGAAAAAGGAGAAGAGAGGTTCGACTATGGCCATGGAAAAGTGATCCAAACCATTTTTCATACTCTTCTACCTCCACTCGAGCATCTAACAAGATTTCATAGCTATCCAACCAAAAAGAAAGAAGAAAATGGGTAAGTAAGCTTACTAATCTTGTTGAAAAATTTGATTTGTTGGGTTATAAGTTAGATTTGGTTTTGATGGTGTAAATTGCACCCTTTTGATGTAATATCAAGGTTTTATTACATTGAAAGCAATTGAGAGAAGAAAATCACTTGAATCTAGTGTATGGAATCTTGTTCAAACTTAGTCAAAGGTGAGATCTATTGCCTAAGGTGTTTTATTTTGTCATTTGATGACTTAAGATTAATGATTGGAATTGGTAAATTAGTTTAATGATGAAAGAATAAAAGAAACACCATCAAAATGCTTCGATGAGTTTTTGTCCATGGCTAGGGTTGTTAATGTGATATGATCCAAACTCCTGTTTTGATGTTTTATGATGTTTATAGCATGATGTTGATGGTAATGAAGTAAAGAAATGAAAAGGAATTGATTAGAATTGGTTTTGGTTGAAATTCGACCTATAGTGCTTGATTTTGTAAAAAATTTGTTAATAAAATTTTATAGCTTAAATTTATGTATTAAAATGTCATGGAAGTGAATTTAGATTGGTTTTTAAGTGTTTGAAATCAAACTAAATTGAATCGGAATAGTTTAATGTATAATATGTTAAGTTTAACCTTGAGGGCATTTTTGGTATAAAAACATGGTTATGATGTAATGACCATGTGAATGTGATTAAGGATGGTCATTAAGTGTATTTGTGGTATTGGAATTATTAAATGATGTGTTATGTTATTATTTTGAGAAAAATTAGTATATGGAGCGTTTGTGGAAAGAAATGAAGTTGACAAGGTTTATGGTGTATTTGATTGGAAAATTTGTTAAGCACTTGAATGTATTCGTTTTAGGTTTTTGGATTGCAAAATGAAAGCAACTGAAGGATTTCGAAGTGGTGAAAGGGAAACTAATAAGTTATGAGTTTATTTTAATTGTTTTATATTACTAAATTCTTTGCAAAAGAATTGACGTATATGAGTGTACTTTAAATTGAGTTTATTCAAATGGTTTTCATTGGATCATAAAATGAATATTTATGCTGAGTTTTATGCAAATGATATTTTACAAGTGAATATTACTAGCATAAATGTATGCTTTGGCAATATATGAGTTTTAATTTGAAACTTAAATTTTATATGATTGGGAGTTATATTGAAATAATTTAATTATGAATACTTGTTTTAGAAAATGAGATGAGTCGTAAATGTAAGAGTTGCCTTTGCCTATAGTACACCGCTAAGTTTTATACATGTTATTATAGGTATGTTTATAATGGTTATCTTGTTATAGGTAATCGATGCAGAACCAACTCTATAAATAGTGATTAACCAGTAATGGTTAGTGATGTAGAACTAGCTCCGTGACTTGTTATGGGTGAGCGATGTAGAACCAGTTCCATAACTACCAGTGTGTAGCAGTTAACTTGTTATGGGGTAAGCGATGTAAAACTAGCTCCGTAAATAGTGGTTAACTAGTCGTGGATAAGCGATGCAGAATTAGCTCCATGACTTTAGGTCTGGTGTACCATATGGTAAAGAAACTAATGATGGGCTATGTTGAGTAAGAAAAGTCATGTAATAATATTGCCACCACTATTTATTTTTAAAAGTGATTTGAGAGGTATCATATAGTACCAATGCTAGTGGTTGACTTATTTTCAGTATAAAAGTTTTTATAAAATTTATTGCCACAATTATTTATTGTTTAAGGAAAAATGAAAAAAGGAAAATGGAAACTTTTATATTATGAGTTTAATGTCGAAAAACATTTTGGAATAGTATTTTAGAAAAATTGAAATTATGTTTTACGAAATGTTACATTATTAACAGTTTAATGATGCACGAATAAGTTTTTATGGAAAATGCTTTACTATAAGCTTTATGATTATATGGGAATATTGCAGTTATATTATAATGGAAAGTTACAATTTTTTCGTAAACTGATTACACTCACCAAGCTCGCTTAGCTCACCCTTATTTTTAGGTTTTTAAACAAACCACCTCAGGTATGCTTACATGTGCTACAGTAAGTGGGACTCCTCTATAGTATTAGTTGTATTTTCAGGTGCTACTATGCTTGTGTCATTTTGATATGCGTATTTATCTATAGAATGGATGTTTATAAAGGCTTTTATATGAAATGCATAAATATGTTTTAGCTATTTAAAGTTTATTGTGGTGATTGTTGAGAATTATTTGTTTGGGGTTGCTTGTGAGTGGACTTGAAATCCAAAATTTGTAGTTGAGAAATTGATGTTAATATGTAAGTGTTTTGAAATTTTATAAGGCTTTTGAAAATTTTGGGAATGTCAAAATGCAGATGTTATGATGCCGAAATTTTCAATAAAATGATAGAAAAATTTCCCACTATTTTGTACACTTTTAATTGTTAAAGTATAAAAGGTTTTAAATATTTGAAGGGCTTAGCTTTATAGGAACCCTTTGGTCGAGTCCGATATCGATTAGAGGGCTACCGTGGGGTCACTGGGGGATCCACTCAGGTTTCAGAAAGGGAACTCAGGGAAGGGTCTTTTCACTCAACCCATGTAGAATTGTGAATTTTGGGGATTTTGGATTATATATGGTTTAGTACAAGCCTTTATATCAAACTGTGTATCTCCTAGAAACATTAAAAATTACTATAAAAAGACGTGAGGGGAGGTAGATTAGAAGAGCAGACTTATAGAGGTGATTCTAAATGTAGAGATCATTTAGAAATGGTGATATTGATCTAAAGATTCATAAAACTGAAAAAATCATTGACAGACCCAATAAAATACAATATTAAAGCTTTACCTTGTAAGAATATTTGATAGAAAAGAAGGGAGATTTAGAATTATGAATTCAATTTTCTTATTATTTATGTTTGATTTTGTTTTCTATCATATGTAACTAAAAGCCTTGTTAGTGTCCAGGTGTGATGAGCCATAGTTTGTGCTATAATTTTTTTAACTATTTTTTTAATGCAATTGTTTTGATTGATCTGTTGTGATTCAATTATGTGTTTAAAATATGTTCTAATATATCTGGAATATTAGTATGTAATCTAATTTTATATATGAATAGATCTACCATAACTGAAAGGAGTTAATTTCAAATCTAGAGATAGGTCGACATAAATTCTCTGAATTAGGGTTAAACCCAATAGTGAAATTCACAAATTGATAAAGCAATCTTAGAAACTTTAACCTGAGTAATTTAGCTGATAAACCTAAAATTAGTTATTAGTAGTCTCAAATGAGTTATTAGAGTACTATAGGAACTTCCACAGTCTAATAGTCAGTAAAACAATTACATAATAAAAGGTTAAATTTTTAATAGTTTTAGAAGGATTCATTAATTAGACACTAATTCTTAATATTGATTTTTTTCTAAGCGATTTTCTTTATTCTCTGCTCATTATTGTTTCCTGTTTATTTTAATTGTTTTTCATTTTCTTTATTAAAACCAAAATTAAATTAATAGATTATATAACAGGGTAACGGTAATTACTAGTATTCATTGTCTTCATGTACTTGCTTGTGTTAGCTACCGCCAAGTCCTACATTTGCAGTTAATTCAAATATTGGCCTTAAGTATAGTGCAATCCATTTTTTGGCATTGTTGATAGGGATAATGATATTAGGAACACTATGATGCTATTACTCTAGTCATTATTTTTATTTTATTTTATCATATCTTGTTGTATTCTTAACTTATTCATTTAATTATCTTGTGAACTTCTTTATATTAATAGTGTGTTTGTGTTTTAGTTTAGGAAGTAAGGATTAACATCATCACTGCAACTTATAATGGAAGGATGAAGCAGATAATACTCTTACGAGAGCTATGATTGTTGTGTCTAGTTTCTATTGCTTTTAATTGCCTTTATATCCCGATTTTGGTTACAAATTCTTGTGAGTTGATCCAAATGAGAGATAAATTGAATGAAAATGGTGTGAATATTGTATGTATGTTGATTGGATTAATTTGTGAGTCGATTAAAGTTCACGTCACTTTGCATGAAAGGAAAGAAAAGAAGAATATAATAATAAAGATGTCACCATCGTGCATAAGGTGTTGACTAATTAGTAACCACCTTATGCACGGTGGTGACTAAAATTTGTATTTAGTCATCATCGTGCAAACTTATGCACGGGGTGACCAAACTTATGCACGAGGGTGACCAACCCTCATGAAGGTGACAAACATAGTTGAAATTATATGAAGGTGAACAAAAACAAAGTTACTGATATTTAATATGTTGTTTTATTACATGGAAATTATAGATTGAAGTGGCACGAAAACCTAAACTTAGACGAGGCTATAAATAAAAAGGATAGGAGGGTGGTGGCAGGTACCATTCATTCCATTAGTCACTCTTCACTCACAATGGAGATAGATTCAGCTGAAAAAAAAAGAACAGAAGGAGATGTGTGGCAGAGAGTCGGAGAAAAAAATAAAAGAGCAGAGGTAGGGAAGGACATAACAGGGAGCAGTCGAGTGAGGAGTAGAGCAGAGACAGAAAGCGAGAGCCAACAATAGAGTTCTAAGTTAGACAAGAGATCCACTAATGGCTTTCTCATTCGAAGGTTTATTTTGTTTATCATTTCTTGTTTCATCTGTGTTATTATTATTAAAACTCTTTTTTCTTTGCCTTTTGAACTTGTTTTCCTTACTAAAGATTAATAGTCCATTTTTGTAGTCACTATTTTTTTTTACTTTGATACTTCTTTGTTATTCTTGAATATGGGATTTAAGTATCTCAGAGTGATGGATCGTGTTTATGCTATGATGGGCTGAATCTTTTTCTTGAGGATTAATGTAGTTATTTTAATCAACTATATATGAGTCAGTTATAGTTTTGTTGTGATATTAATTGCTGTGGTTTCTCAGCTGAATGGATGTAATGGCATGACTAAACCTTGCATCATTTTACTATTAAACGAAGGATTGAGAGAAGAAGTTCAATATAGATCGAAAAACTATGGACATTTAGGTTAAGGACTAGAAATATATTAACTTAAGAGGTAATTAGTAGTCATGCTTCCATAATAAATTCGAATGATAACTGGTTGAATACTAAAGTTAGATTAGTTCATTATTTGAGTTGATTTAGAACCCAACTATTAATTTTAACAAGACAACTATCTAGTCATTTCTCTTAATCATGTATAGGAGATTAAATTAGTGAAATTAATTCTCAAGAGTCTTCCATTTTGATTAATCTATTCGTCTTTGCTTCTAGTTGAATCGTTTATTTTTCAGATTAATTTATGGTTTTCTTTTAAATCCTTCACTCAACAATTGGGATATAATATTTAGGATTGCATTTATTTTTGTTTTTGTTCAAAATGAATTTAAATAAACCAATTTTACCTTTGTGGGAGACGCCTCTAGGTAATTAAAACAACTATCTCCTATACTTGTAAGTAGGACGATCTAGGTAATTCTTAGAACTTTTTGGGCATAACAAGCTTTTGGGGCTGTTGTCGGGGAGGTATTTAGCAGTTAAACTTGAAATAATTTTGATTGTTTTTATTTGCTTAAGTGATTTTGGTTGTTTGTGTTTGTTCATTCATGCATGTTTTATTGTGTTATTTTGTTAATGTGTTTTGTAATTTTCATTATTAATTTAGTCCTTTTCGTAGTTAGTTTATGCTAGGTAAGAGAACTTTAGGTAGTGAATTCACTTGATTTATGATAGAAGGAGATCTTTGGATAGTGAACTCGTCCCTTTTATTGATAAAATACATCGAATACGAAGACCTTAAGGGGACTCTGAAGACAATTGCGAGGAACCCAAGCGTGAAGATCAAATGAATAACCATAAGTTGGGTAAAAGGTACTAGGGGTGAAGGATTATGCTAGACTAGTGATTAGTACTGCCAAATTTGTACATTTAGGAAAGGCAGCTAGAAGTTACAAATTGAAGAGCATCTATTACAACATCCTGCCATCTTTTTATGGGGTTCCCAACGAAGACCTTTTAAATTTCATGCAGGAATTCGATACCACTCTTCAAACATTCCTTTTGGATTCCCTAAATGAGGATCAACTCAAGATGAGGTTCTTCCTATACATATTGAAGGATTGGGCCAAGGAGTGGTTAATGACCCTTCCTCCCAAGTCATTAACTACATGGGAAGAGGTGTACAATAAATTCATGAGAAAATTCTATTCCCATCAAAAGACATCTGAGTTGCTCACCAAGATAGCTACCTTCACTCAGATGGAGGGAGAGACATTCCACGAGACGTGAGAATGATTTGAGCTCTTAATGATACAATGTCCACACCATCATTTTCTGCTTCAGATGTTAAGCCAATTCTTTTATAATGGTTGACGTAGTAGTGCTAGTCCATAGTGGACAATGCAATAGGAGGAGTTGTAGAAGAAAGGATAGCCGAAGAAACATATGAAACCTTCGAGATGTTGGAGGTTAATTCTCAATAAAAGAGAGTGAGGGGAAGAAGAGCTGTAGTTCATTAAGTGAGATCAAATCAAGAATTGGATATGGAGTTAGCCAAGTTGATGAGGCATGCAAAGACGCTAACTATAAGGCTACCCCAAAACGTTTCAAATCAAGAGGTGTTTGGTATCTGTGGAACTTGTGATTATGGAGCGAATGTTTGTATGTAATCTTACGAGCCTTCACTATAAGAAAAATGTCATTTTGTAACAAAAAATACAGATGGAAAACAATAATATTCTATCGGTAAGTCAGTTTAGCGACGGACTTTACTGATTGACAAAGGCATGGTAGAAACGACTGTAGCTGATAATTCCTGGCATAAAATAAAATTTTTGTCTGTAAAATTACTGACGGACAACAAATATACCGTTAGTAAATATGTCGATGGTTTCTTTTGCAGTTGAACATCGGTAACTTTACTAACAAAAATTATATTCCATTGGTAATTTTACTGATGGTTTGAGATTTTTCGTCAGTAAGTTTGTTAAAACATTATCGATGGTTAAGATTGTTCCATTAATGATTTTACAGGCGGTTAATTTCTGTTGTCAAATTTATCGATAGAATTGGTTATTCCATTTGTGATTACCGACGATTAGTCATCTTCCGACAGTAAATGGTACTTATTTTACCAACGAAACCACAAATTTTCATCGATAAATTAACTAGAAATTTTTTTAAAAAATTATACTGTCAATAAATTTTATTTAATAATGTTATATTTAATGGCAGTTTTTATATTTGAGTTGAGGTACCATTAGCTTTGTTTTACTTGCATTTAACCATTACGTCGATATCTCTCACAGTTATATACGCACGAACTGATAAGAGTTATTTGTGAAGTAACAACAAGAAGATGTGAAATATGGAAAACAAACAGGTAGCTACGAGCAACCAAGAGTCTAAACAACAGCTTAGGTAATGCCAAAGCAAAGAGACTAGAGCAGGTGGTGGGTTAATATAGATCAGCAAAAGGATTCGTGGGCTAGTTAGAATCTGTGACAACTAGATACAATAAAAGGCTAAAATTTGAGTGTATCTTGCGGGACTAGAGTCTCCTTCCTCCAAGGGTCTACAAAATGGTAACGCTAAACGACTCGCGCAAGATGGTTAGCCTAACTTTCAATTGCTTTTTCTTGCAGCATTGTGACCTTGATCATCTCCTGTAGGTCTTTAGGTTGGATTAGGATTAAAAGAGGAAGCAAGAGGAAACAGTAGAGAATAAACATTTAAGATTTTTATTGTATTTTTTATTTTTTAATAAATTTGTTAATGCATACAATTTTAATAATATAAATATTTATTTGATAATGATTTTATAAGCTCAATAATTTAATTAAAAAATATTAAAGGTTAATTTTATAGTAATTTTAATATGTTTAATTGATATTATAAAATCAAATAAAATTTATTCAAATGTTAATATAAGGAAAATACACGTTAACATTAGAATAAAAGCTAATCAAAGTTACTAATATTTAATGGAAAAACTTTATACATCACGTTACGACTTGAATCATTTAATACCTAAAGGCTAAATATTATGTCGTTTAATTATTGGACAGTTCCATTTAAACTATCTAAATCACTTGTAATTATCTCGATTGTTTAATGTCTATCTTATAAGTAGTTAACGTTTGGCTGATATAATAAATATGTTGTAAATTCATTAGACCTGTGGGCGTGTTATGTCTTCATCTTTTCCATAAATGAATGTCCTTTATGATGGTTTCATACTAGAGACGACATTTTAAGATGCTGAAGTCTATAATCTTCAAAAGATGAGAAGTACACTAAATCTTTCGTAACTGTAAGTAAATTAGGTGTGAAATTCACATTTCTAATGTCATAATAAAAAGTTAATTAAAATATTTTCAATTTAAAACTAAGAATAATTGTAATCTGGTAAAAATAAAATTTTCAATGCTACAATAAGGAAAACATTGCTTCAAAAACATCACATTTAAATATTACCTGGATTTAATCAAAGTAGGAGTTAATATTGTCTTATGTCAATTTTTGGCTATTATGTTATCTAAGCTAATTTTAAAAGACATGATAATCATATACCAACTTCTATTGTTTATTTTGTGTATCTTAAAGAAAGCTCTATTTGTAGGTTTCAAATGCCATACCTTAATATACATAATATGACAACTCCAAACATTCAATACAAACTCCTATGAATAAAAAATAACATCACTCATAACAATTTAATACTTTCACTTTATGATGAGAATAACATGTTTAAGTATAACAAACACTATGCATCAACACATATGATACTATAACTACAAGCATTCAATACAACTCTTTGGAACAAAAAATTCCATTCCTCACAACATATAAGTAATTCATTCACTTTATTATAGGAATTAAAATTTGACTATAATGAATAAATGCCTGAGAGTAATATTGGAAAGTAGACCAAACAATATAAAAGGAAATGTTAGTTCTAATAGACATTTCATAAAATAATTCATAGGCAACCTACATTATCTCTAACTAATAATAAAACAACTGCATTTTTCATTATCTACTAAAAACAACACATTTAAATAAAAAATAAACTAATAATTCAAATAAAAAACACATAAACCAACAATTCAAATAAAACCCACCCACCCACTAATGGTCATATATAAGCATTTAACACATTATTTTTTGTAGATAAAATAAAGCCAATAGAGTTGTTACCTGAAAATGATGCACAATGGACTAAAAAAGAAGTAAAAATCGAAGGTGGAAGCACTCTAAGAAAAGAATTGATGGTGTTAGTGGTGGAAGGAGAGAAAAATAATAGAAGCAAGGGAGTATAGGGGGAGCTTCAGTTCTCATAAACACTGGTGATAAAACGATGTCGTTTGAATTAAAACCAAATGGTGTCGTTTTATTTTATGACAATTTGACAGTTACTGACAGAAAGATATTTCTGTCGGTAATTTACCGACAGAAATATTATCCCGTCAGTATTCAAGTTGCTTATTTTTCTTGCCAGCTGATGCCGTCTAATTTTGAGACGGACTCTTATTTTTCGTCATTATAATACAATGAAAAACACGTGGGATATTTCCCTGCACGTTTACTGGAAAATGTTTTGTCTGTTGATAAATCTGTCAACTTTACCGACAAAACGTCAATTGCTATTGCTAATTAGTGACAGAATGCATTCCGTTGCTAATTTTCCATTGATAATTTGTTATTTTCTTATAGTGCTTTTGATGGGGAGAAACAGATGAACACACCTAATGGTTTTCAACTAAGGCAGTGAAATGATTCATATTTAAACACCTAGAATCTTTGTTGGAGAAGCCCTAATTTTTCATGGAAGACCAACAATTCACCAATGCAACCCCAACAGCAATACCAAAATTATCAGAGGTCAAATTATTATGAAGGACAATCGTTAAATGAAAACCCGCCTAGCAAGCCTTTCTTGAAGGAAAGCCTTAATGCATTTATTTAGATCACAGCTCAAAATCAAGAAACAAATAATAAGAGGTTTGATTCTTTGGAGGCTTCTGTGAAGAGGATTGAGATCCAAGTAGGGCAACTTACTACTTAAATGCACAACAATTAAAAGAGAAAATTTCCTAGTCAACCCGAGAAAGCTTAAGCAATCACTGTTCTGAGAAGTGGTAAAGTGATTGAAAATCATGTTGAGTTTCCTTTTGAGCTTTCTAATGTTGATAATCAAGAAAAGGAAAGCCTCACCCAAGAAGAACTGAGTATAATGGGAAAAGAAATGGGGGAAACTCTTTAAGTCACATTTAAAAGGGTGAACAACTTAAGAATGACATCAAGGACAATGAAAGAAAAAAACTACACAAGGCAATGGATCCTTATCGACCGCTAATCCATATCCAAATTGCCTTAAGGAATTGAAACAAAATGAGATGTTTTCCTATCTATATTGCATCCTTTCTAAGGTTAATGTTAATATGCCCTTTTTGGATGTGATTAGGAACATTCTGGCTTATGTCAAGTTCTTCAAGGAATTAAGCACCAAGAAATGAAAATTTGAGCCTAATAAAAAGGTGCCAGTTTTAGAAGTAGCAAGTTCAATTCTGCAGTTGCATTTACCCCCCAAACTGAAAGATCCATAACATTTTATCGTTCAAGTATCAATACGTAATGGTGATGATGTTAAGGTTATGCTTGATCTTGGAGCAAGCATAATTCTTATGCTTTAATCTATTCATGAGAATTTGGATTTGGGATAGTTAAGACCTACAAACATGTTTTTACATTTAGTTGATAGGTCAATTTTTTATCCGAACGGAATAATAAAAGACGCGTTGGTGAAAGTTAGAGGATTGATTGTGCCCATAGACTTTTTTATCCTATATATGGGGTAAGTGAAGGAGAAAGAAAAGGAGCACTCCATACTCCTAGGGAGGCCTTTTATGGCTACTATCAACACTTTGATTAATGTAAGGAATGGGAAATTGAACATAATAGTTTAAGAAAAACAATAAAATTTTCAATCTTTAATTTGAACCTATTCCTAGTTCTACTGTTTGTGATTATTGTTATTGTATTGATCAATTTAATGCTGCAAATTTTGATTTTACCTTATAGGAAGAAGAAGAAAGAAGTTAGACTTAGATAAAGAGAATGATGAATGTTACAAATTGCTAATGGATACACCTGAGGAAGTGTTTGGAAAATTCTTAGAGACAAATCCATATGAAAAGGAGGAAATGGTGGAATCAATTACTTTGAGTGACCCACCTTGAGATGACCACTGAGGCTTCTAGTTATAAGACATTAAAGATGCAACCCATTTAATTTCTGTTTGTCATTTAATTATCTATTGTTGATATTTTTCTTAGTAAACTTTAGCTTAGTTTGTTTTCTTCGAGTACGCAAGCTTACTCCTTTGTCTCTTCTATGTATTTTCCATGTAGCTATCTTTATTCCTTGACGCAGTACACTAAGCTCGACACTGGATCAATGCAGTGATCACCCACACATTCGTATCACATTTTCATCCTTTTCTTTGTTACTTATTAGTTTAGTTTCTTTTAGATTTAATGCTTATCCTTGTTCATGTTATTTTGTATCTTAGATCCCTCTTTTACTTTTGTTATCACATTATGAACAATGTGATGTTTAAGCTGGGGGAGTGGGGGAGTATTTGCTAGAAAAAATTATTATTTGTGTGTTATGTGTTTGTTTTCCCATTTAGTAGTTAGAGATGCATGGTTATTAAATGAACTCGCTCTGGATTAGAAATATATAATATGAGTGAATGAGTAGACTTGCATGCTTAGACTGATTGGCTTGGATTTCGATTAAAGGGACATTAGCTTATTATGATAGATGAATGACACTTTTCATTTGGTAAGAATTTAAGCCTTTTTGAAATATTAAACACCAAATTCAAGTATTCTTTATTGACAGTGTTCTTTCATGATTAAGGAACTCTAGAACTTGCTTGCAAATACTAGTTTAGATCACATAATTTTATGTATAAATGTTGAACTGATGAAGTCAGCTAGGATTTACCCCTTCTACTTAAAAAGCCACCATGATGTTACCTTTAGTGAACCCCCTTTGAGCTTAACATGAAACTTTTTCTTTCTTTAAATCCAAAATATGAGCCTTGACTTTGATTATTTATCCTCTTTGTTGTACTTACCATGAGGAAAGTTAGAGCATTTGAATGGGTATGATTAGGTTTAGGGAATAATTGTTTCAACAAGTGGGAGAATCATAACATATAATTGGCTTTTGAGTTAGGAATGGGTAGGGTCATAATAATTTGTATCTCTCCTCTACATTTTTCTCTTTAAAACTTAATCTTGTTAATAAACAAGAAAAATATAGTAAAAAAGAAAAAAAATTGAAAAGAAAGAAAGAAAAATAAAAAGAGAGGTAAAAGTAAAAAAAAAAAGAAGAAAAAGAAATAGAAAAGCAAAGGAAGGAAGACAAGAGAAGAGAAGATGACCAGAAAATGAAAAGCAGAGGAGAGAAGTAAAAAATGGGAAGTATTAATTGTTAAATGAGAGGAAATAATTAAGTATTTTATGGTTCGTTATTTCGAATTATTTTAAATGTTTAATTTGTGTTGTGATTTTAAACTGCGATTTTCCTTTTTCTTACCCTTAGCCTGACCCCATTACATCCAAATAAAGACCTTTGGATTGATGTTTGTGTTTGATATGATTGGTGGAGATTGGATTAGCAAGCAAACTAATGATAGATGCTTTGCATGAAATGAGTGATGAGTGAATACACCCTACCTTTGAATGCTTAAGAGGATGGGAGTGGAGTGCGTATCTATTACACTTGTTGATGGTTCTTTGAATCGAAGTGCTTATTAATTTTCTCTAACTATGCGAAGAATTGCTTGTTCATGGGGTATTATAAGTTTCAAGTTCTTAGGTTGTGTTTATTGAAATGATCGTTGATGTCTTTGACTATTATTTGGGAAAATTGTTGTTTCCATTATTTGTTCATATATAGTCTAGTGTTCTTTATTTTGTTTGAGGACAAGCATAGTTTAGTTATGGGGAAATTGACGTGTCTAGTTTCTATTGCTTTTAATTGCCTTTATATCTTGATTTTAGTTATAAATTCTTATGAATTGATCTAAATGAGAGATAAATTGAATGAAAATAGTGTGAATATTGCATGAATGTTGATTAGATTAATTTATGAATTTTGCATGAAAAATTAAAGTTTATGTCACTTTGCATGAAAGGAATAAGAAAAGAGAAGAATATAATTATAAGGATCACCACCGTGCATAAGGTGGTGACTACAATGTCACCACCATGCATAAGGTGGTGACTAAAGTGTCACCACCATACATAAAGTGGTGAGAAATGTGTCTTTAGTCAGCACCATTGGTTGACTAGCCCTCATAGAGGTGACAAACATAGTCACCTCCATGCTCTCCTTTACTCTGTTGTTTTATTATGTGGTAGCTGTATATTGAAGGGGCACGAAAACCTAAACCTAGATGAGGCTACAAATAGTAAGGATAGTATAATGGCCACAGGCATCATTCGTTCCATTATTCACTCTTCACTCACAGTGGAGACATATTCAGTTGAAACAAAAAGAACAAAGGGAGAGGTGAGGCAAAGAGACGGAGACAAAAATAAGAAGAACATAACAGGGATTAGTAGGTTGAGGAGTAGAGCATAGAAGGTGAGAGGCAATGCCAGAGTTCTAAACTAGGCAGCAGATCCATTGCGGCGTTCTCATTCGAGGGTTTATTTTGTTTATCATTTTCATCTCTGTTATTCTTATTAAATTCTTTTATCTTTGTCTTTTGAACTTGTCTTCCTTACTAAAGATTGATAGTCCATTTTGGTATTCATTATTTTATTTCTTTCATACTTCTTTGTTATTCTTGAATATGGGATTTAAGTATTTGAGAATGATGAACCATATTTATGCTATGATGGGCTCAATCTTTGTCTTGAGGATTAATGTAGCCATTTTAATCAATTATGCATGAATGAGTTACTATTTTTTTGTATTATTAATTGATATGGTTTCTAAGTTGAATGGACGTAATGGCATGACCAAACCTTGCATCATTATAGTATTAAATGAAGGATCGAGAGAAGAAGTTTAATATAGATTGAGAAACTATGGATGCTTAGGTTAAGAACTAAAAATATATTAGTCCAGCTTCCATAATTAATTTGGATGATAACTAGTTGAATAAAAAATTTATATTAGTTCATTATTCGAGTTAATTTAAAACCTAACTGTTAATTTTAGTAAGACAACTATCCAATTGTTTCCCTTAATCATGCATAGGAGATTAAATTAGTTAAATTAATTCTTAAGAGTCTTCCTTTTTGATTAATCTATTTGTCTTTGTTTCCAGTTAAATCATTTAATTTTCAGACTAATTTGTGATTTTCTTTTAAATCCTTCACTTAACAATCGGGATTGTATTTATTTTTGTTTTTGTTCAAAATTAATTTAAGTGAACCAATTTCAGCTATGTGGGAGACAACCCTGGATAATCACTACAACTACCTTGTATACTTGTGAGTAGGATGGCTTAGGTATTTTTTAGAACTTTTTGGTAACAATGATGTGTCTTCCCGATATGTAACATCACCATATAGGAGAGAGAGAATTGCTTATATGTTTTTGGAAGCTCAACTGACATTTATGTCGTGTTGCAACATTTGTGGGAGTAACCATTACAATCATGAATTTCAGGCACTAACTTATATGTAGGAGCAACAGAGCATGTTCATCAAGGTGTATGATACGAGAACAATTACAATTAAGAAGGGCATAAGTTTCACAGTTATGAATGGAATGATTACACTTTAGCTAAATATTTACGGTATCAAGCATCTCAAATTAAGGAGTTAACTTTGGAAGATATGAGAGCTGATTTTAATCTATAAAAAATATTGAGACATCAAGAAATAGAGACTCGTATACAAAATATGGTGAATCAAATCGATCAATTTGTGAAGATAATATCTAACGAGATGTAAGGGACTTTGCTTATTCCTATTGAAACATATACTAAAGAACATGTAATAGCAATCACCCTTATAAGAGGAAATGAGCTTCTAAAAGAAAAAGACAAAGAGGAAGATGATGATGAGGAAGTAGAGAAGTAGCAGGAGGTAATTAATGAAGGTAAGCCAAAAACCTTTATCCAGGAAGAAGAAGAAGAAGAATGGACAAAGGTAGTTAAGGAAGAATCGACGGAGGAACCATATAAGGAAACTACCGATGAGTCATTAGTAATCACCTTGAGTATGGAGGCTTCACACTTCCTCAAAGACAAACTATTCAAGTTAGTCAATGATTCAGGGAGATTTGTTATCCCTTATTTTATTAACAATTTGTCACTAAAAAGGACATTAATGCATTTGATTTGATTGATTAATTTTAAAAATTATATCCTTATAATTATCTTACAACAAGTGACTTGCTTAGAGGCTATGAAAGTGCTTTATGGAGGAAAGGGTGGAAGTAAATCACTAATCATAAACCTATAATAAGGGTAAATGTGTAAGGTATGTCAAGCTAACGACATTAAAGATGCGCTACATGGGAGGCAACCTATGAGTTAGTTTTAGTTTTATTTCAATTACGATATTATCTTGATTTTGCTTTCATGTTACTATATTTTTTAATTAAGTAATTTTTGTTTTGTGTGCTTTAGGATAGAAAGGTTAAGCATTTGGAAAAAAAAATGTGCATAATTAGCATGTTAGGGTATGCATGTTTATGAGTTATAATGCTAAAGTTCAAAATTTTTATGTTTGAGCATCAAATTTTAAAATTGCACACGTTTACAGAGACACGTTGGTGTAGTTTTACCTGTTTTGATACACGCTTGTGTCCCAAATTGTATAAACCCGTGAAAAGATGTAACTCAGTGATATAATTTGATATATGTTATCAAACAGTGTACTCTCATGACACACCTTCAAAAACCCTAACCCTCTTATACTTTTCACTTTCTCTTATTCCATTGATGTCATCTCTCCTATTTCTCCCTTCCAATTTTTTTCATTTTTCAGCGACAACCCCCAAGTAAGTAATTATTTCAATTCATTTGTTTATACCTGTTTAATTGCTTTATTTTGGTGAATTTTTCTCAAGAATGCTTGAATTCGGGAAAATGGGGTTTATGCATATTTTTGTGATTTATTATCTGATTGTGGTTTGATAGTTGATTATTTTAAATAGCCAATTGATTTTATGACTTAATTTGACTAATTGCATGAAATTTGGTTGAAAATTCAACTTCAATTGCATAAAATTGCAACTTTTGCTCACTAAATGTTTACTTATGATGTTTTTGCATTTAATTAGTCTAATTAGTGGTTTTCTTATGTTAATTAATATTAGGATTATGTTTAATTTCATGAACTTAAATTTGATTTCATCAATTCTGTGTAATCATTAATTTAGGGTTTTTAATTTCAAAGTTAGGGTTAGAATGGTAATTTAACAATTATATTGGTTAAATTTGTTAAGTACACGATTTCTACTTATTATTTGCTTATGTTAATTTATTAATTATTTCTTCATGTTAGTTTTTCGTTAGTAATTTGTTTTCGCACTTTATCATTTAGTGAGCATAATCAATTTTATTTGTGGTGAAAAGCATATTTTCGTACATTATCTATTAATCTTCTCACATTTGTTCAAATTTGTAGGCAGAATGACAAGATCCCGGATCAAAAAGGAGACCCCCGAAAAGAGACATCGAGGAGAAGGATCTTCCACTACAACCCGGATCCCAAAGCAACCGTGGATGCTACTGCTTAAAATGAGCAAATTTGTCAACTAGGAGGTGCTGAATCATATTGACTTAGCCCAACAAGTTTAGGATCTAGTTGCAATTAATGTGTGGTCTCGATTTCTTCAACAACATGGAACTTTCGTATTGGGAGCTCACATCAGAGGTTCTCTCCATATTCTTCTTGGACAGAGGTTGTTATGACAAGCATCATCTGAGCATTGTCTAGCTGCAAATGATGGGAGAGATGTACCAGATGAGTTACATAAAATTCTCCATCACGATGGGTCTTTACGATTGGGAGTACATAGGGACATAGACGTATCTTGCATTACGGATTTACTTTCTTTATGGATCGTCTCCTCAGCATTTCTTGTGTAAAATCATCACAGAAGACAACTATGGCCTAAGCAAGTCTAAGGCTTTTACATTGCAACATCTAGTGCTTAGACAAATCCACGATATTTTGATTCACAAGCTAAGTGGTCAGGGTGACAATTGGGGAGTCATCAGGACTATAGACGTGTACTACTTTTGGAGCATGAGCGAGAGGATGCTAATTCACTTGAGATATGCCCTTCTCTAATTCATCAAGCATTAGAGTAAAGATAGGGAGGTCGACACAATTCGTGTTAGACATTATGTAACCCGATTGGTATGACAAATGGGTCTATTTGATTGATTACCATTTAATTTAGCAGTGATGCAATATATATGCATGTTATGTAGATGTCAGGGCCCTACAAAAGATATCTACTGACTGATTGGGGAGCCCGACAAGCCATCAATGGAGAATGGAGATCAGGTGAAGCCACATATGGTGGAGCAGCCACTGTAATCATAACCACTACCACCTAAGATAAGATATGAAGAACTAAAGTCAGATATTCTAAGAGCTCCCAGGCAAGGATTCAAAACCTAGCTTAGATAAAGATAGGATTATTGGAGAGATGGTTGGCCTAGCTTGTGGGAACTCAAAAGACTATCCGACAACATCAGGCGGAGCTTATTGATTGGGTAGGACAACTTGAGATTGTAGTTGAACGATTAGGAAGACTCAAGCCTACAATCAGATGGATGGGAGAGTTGATATTATTAATGGCGAACCATTTATGCAGTAATTTCCAGCCTCCATCATCTAGCAAAGGGACTTCCTCTGTAGTCCTTCCACTGGTACATGATCATCCACCTGAGGATCCTTTTTCGTTGGACCTGTTGGGATCACATAATAAGGGAGATGTTTAATTTTTGCATAGTTTTCTTTTCTTTATTAATTATGTATTCATGTCTTCTTTTATGTAACATTATAGTTAATGTTATTTTTGTTTCTTAATTTTAAGTGTGTTATTTTTATTTATTTTTTATATTTATCCCTTTTTCTTTATATTTTGCAAGGATGTAATATCATATTAGATAGATCAGAAATTAGAAAAATTAGCATATTCAAGAAAGTACCACTCTTCCTCTCACTTATTATATGTATTTGTATTATGTACATTAAGGAAAATGTACAAATTTAAGTATAGGGAAGAGATTAATGATTTTCATGACGTTCTTAATTTTATTATAATCCTTGTTATAAAATTTTATGAACTGACAATTTGACTTAATTGAAATCTATCCGTCAATATCGTATTTCATTATTGAATATTGATTTGAATTAGTATGCAAAAGGATGAGAGTTAAAATAAAATTGGTTTTACAAGTCATATTTTTATTAATCATTAAGTTAGTCAAGTTAAATGATATTGCATACTATTTACACATATATATCTATCTTTTTTGTGATTTTTTGAGGTTAAGAATGAAATTTTAAGAATTTTTGAGCTCTTTGATTCCTTTCACATGTGTTATCATGCATAGTTGGATAATTTTATAACTTTCTTTATTATGCATATTGAGAACATATTTGTTAAATTGATAGCATTGAAGTTATAAAGGCATTTAGATAAGTTTTAGCCTATTTCCTTGATAATTACCTTACCTAGAATTTATCTTTAGGAATAACCAAGTTAAGCCTTAGCCTCTTTGGTTGATTTAAACCTATATATTAACCTTTATCTTATTTTTCTCTGAAACCTTTTTTTAATTGTTTTAAACCCTTAAGGTTATTTACATTACTTGCATGTTTGAAACTTGAAAATCTTGAAAGTCCACTATTTCTTTAATTATTGTACTGAATGCTTGAAAATTGTTTTAATTGATAAAAAAGGAGCATAGAAAAGAAAAGAAGAAAGTTATATAGTATAATTGGTTTTATAATGAAAGGACCTACGTACATTGAAAACAAGTTTCTTATACTAACTTTTTAGTAAATTTCATCCAATTTTATCACACTTTTATTTTCCTAACCATACCTTACCTAAGCCCCATTACAATCTATATAAAGACCTTTTGATTTTTGTTTCGATTTTAGAAAAGTTGTGTAGATGTGATAAAATTGCAAGCAAATGATGTGAGTTTTGCTATGCATTAATTTGAAAGTTTTGATACTTTTTAGCCTAAACACTTAAGCGTATTGAGTGAAATCTTGGTGAGGGTGTAAAGGTTTATGCTCTTGATTTCAATGCAATTATTGATGTGATTACTATTAAAATTGACTCAGGACATTAATTTTAGGATAACTAGACTATAATTGTATGTTAATTTGATTAATATGACATGATGATTTATGGTATGAATGGACAGGTTAAGATTAATGATTGATAGATGATGTAAAATTTATAATTTTGATTATGATTTGCTTGAGGGCAAGCAAAAACTTAATTATGGCACGTTTGATATATGCATATTTGACTATATTTATACTTCATATTTGATGCAATTTTGCTTAATATTTTATACTTTTATTGTATATTTGGTACTTAATTTTTTCCAAGTGCATTTATAGGTTATAATTGCCTTCATGGCCTAAAAGGAGAAGAATTCGGATGAAAACGTGACATAAAACAAAGTTTTGAAGCAAATAAAGGACACATGATTGTGTCTATATCTGTGTAAGTATCTCTACATGAGTAGAATCTCAAATTCTAAAGATTTTGGGTTATACACGATCTATACACACCTTAGTATCTCCTAAAAACCCTAAAAATTATTATAAAAACACGTGAGCGGAAATAGATTAGAAGAGCAAACTTATAAAGGCAATTCCAGAAATAGATATCATTTAAAAGGGGCGATCCAGAGATGTGGAAAATGTGAAACAATCATCAACATATCAAATATAATATAAAATTAAACCTCTAACTTACAAGAACATTCGTTAAGAAAGAATGGAGATTTAGAATTGTGAACTTTTTGATTTTTATTTGTTTTTCTTCTTGTTTATATTTGATTTCATTTTCTATTATGTGTAACTAAATTCCTTGTTAGTGTCTTGGTATGAAGAACACTAGTTTATATATAATATGTTTTAATTATTTTATTTTACGCAATTGTTTTGATTGATCTATTATGATTCAATTATGTGTTTGATATATTTTCTAATAGATCTGGAATATTAATACATAATCTAATCTCATAACATAGAGTTTGAGAAATCCTATGTGTAACACCCCACTCTTATAGGGCATATTCCCGAACATACCTTCAATATTCCAGAATATACTCGACAAGGGTGGCATGCTAGAAGAGTCAATTAAACATACTTATTGCAAAATTGTGTTTGAACATCACATGCATATTTCAAAAAATCAATAATCATTTATGGCCCATTTTATTCATAACAAATTCAATCACAAATGTCACAAACAATTAACACATCATAAATTCTAGTAATCATCTAGGCCTATTACAATTACAAAGCGTGTTTAGACATAATTTTTATTACGAACTAAATTCATTTATACAATAAATAACGCTTGCAAAATATAATGTTCAATACTAAAATAATAGAAAACATATATAGATGCCAACTGATCCCGACCTTAAACTCTTTTTTTGAATGTAGTTGTTATACTCCAATTGGTCTAACTGGGTATCCCCTGAACCTGAAAGCTAACGTTGCAATTTTGATGAGTTTTGTGAACTCAGTCACCATCCTCGATGGCTTACTCATATCAACACAGAACAATTCACATATTCACATTTCCTGACAGTTTACACTTTCAGCTATTGCACATCATTGGACAATTCATTTTCAAAACAGTTCATATAACTCAATTCAATCATTCACTTAATACACATCAATTTACATATATGTAATGCATATGTTACTCACTTTCAATTGTTACTTTGTTGTGACCGAGTGCTTATAACTGTCCCGTATCTATTATGGATATCAGGCTTATTGATAACTGTCCCATCTCCATTGGGGATACCGAGCTTATTATACATTGTAAGCCTTTGGCTCTTAATCACATTATGAGTTTTAAGCTCTTTTTTCGGTGGCTACTCCAGTCACAACTACCTTTATTTGATCATGCATTCATGTAATATAATGCATCAAGTCTCATATATCAATCAGTCACATACATTCACTTTACTCATTCACTTTCACATATCATCGGACCTATGTTTGGCATTTAACAATTACGTTGAGCATCACTTATTTCTTGCTCATTCATATTCAGTAAAGCACTTCCAATACATTCATATTCATTAAATTCCTTAGACTATTAATGTTCGAAATTATCATAATTACATTCACATCAGTAATAATGCAATACAGAAATTTAAACAAAATAATCAATTAAAGTAAGACCATCTAGGTCGACTCATAGTATGCTCCAGATTAGCATTTGCTTCCATAATTTGGAAACGTTTGGGCATTGACGTTCAATCCAGTGTATGAACTTCATGCAATACTCACATTGTACACACATTACTAATTTGCACAATCAGATAACAACTTCCCAAGGTGGTACTTTCAAAAACACTAAATCTTTCTCTTGATGTTTCAAATCTTTTTGGTGTTGATTCGCCTAACTTGTTTGCCTTTATTGAGTCATTTAAATTCCACTATAGTTCAATTTCATTTCATCAACAGTATCTTAATCAATCCTGGGCCTTTTAACAATCTTTAGGCTTGATTCATCCTAATATAAAGGTAGACGATTCCTTCTGTCGTATAAGGCCTTATATGGTGTTCTACCAATACTACTATGATAATGATTGTCATAATCCAATTCAATCAGAGTTGTATATTGATCCTATGCTCCTAGGAACTCCAAAATATAAGCTCTAAACATATCTCTAACAGTTAAGACTGTTGGTAAATCAAACATTCAGTTATACATTCAGCCACTTGCTTCTTTATCCTTAATTGCTGAATATTGTTTCAGTATATTACTACCAGGATGTATAGCTTAGGTTGTTATGTGTATTTCCTAAAAATTTATTTTCTCAATTTATCTACATTGGGTACACAAACTCCTTACTTCAATCACAGAGTATCATTTTTCCAATTCAACCTAGAATTCAAATTTACTAATTCTGAATCCTCACATTTGGCTTTTCTAATCTTTTCATGTAAAACTAATCTTGAATTCAATATAGCTAATAATACTTTATCTTGCCCCAAATTCCACACAATCATTCTATGCTCTTTATTACTCTAGATTTGGTAATCTCAATATTTGAATTTATGCTATACTGCCATTGAAATTTCTATTTAATGCATCAGATATAACACTAGCTTTGTCATATAATACTCAATTGTATAATCAAAATCTTTAAGTATCTCTACCTATTGTCTCAATCTCGTATTCAATTCTTTTTGACTCAATAATTTCCTCAAACTTTAATGATCTATATAAATCCAAAATGTTCCACCCTACATATAATGTCTCCAAATTTTCAATGCAATTACTATTGCAGAAAGTTCTAAATCATGTACCAAATAATTTAAACTCATGAGACCTTAACTGTCTCGATGCATATATATATAATCACTTTACCAAGCTACATCAGATTACTTCCTAATTTCTAGTCTAAAACATCATTATATACCATATAATCTCCAAATCCAGATGAAATAGTTAATACCGTTGTTGTAATTATTCGGTGTTTTAATTCCTCAAAATTCTTTTTACATTCATTAGTCCATTTGAATGACACATTTTTCCTCAGAAGTCTTGTCACTGGGCTAAAATTAGCAAAACCCTTCGACAACCTTTAGTAGTATCCAATATCCAGCTAATTCTAGAAAACTCTAGATCTTATATATATTCCTCGGAGTTTCTTACTTCATCATTACGTCTACTTTCTTTGGGTTTACCAATATGCCCTGTTTAGATACTATATGACCCAACATATTACTTGATCAAGCTAAGATTCACCCTTACTGAGCTTGACATATAATTGTTTCTCCCTTATGATAAATAAGACTAACCTCGAGTGTTCAAAATGTTCTCTTTACTTTTTAACTACATTTAATATATCATCTTATGAATATAGTCACTAATTGACCCAAACAAGGTTGGAACACTTTATTAATTAATGTCATAAATATTACTGGGGGAATTTGTCAACCCAAACAGATATTGCCAAAAGCTCAATTTGCCTATAATTAGTTCTCAAAATTCTTAAGTAACTAATTCCCTATATGAGGTATCTCATGTTTTTCTCAGTCTCCCAATTGACTTCATTTCTTGAATGATTTTCTCCTTTCTTTCAATTTCCTTAGATTTTTTGTTGAATTATTCTAATGTCAAAACATTTTTACCAGTTTCTCCACGCATTTCAATTTATTTACATTTATCAATTTTTCCAAACACAAACATCAAATCTAACTTATACCTTCTGAATATAAGAATATCGAGTATCTTATAAACCTAAGTTCCTTTAGCAATAACAATAATATCATGCCAATTTCATGAACCTAATAATGTAAATGGGTTACCTATCGTCAACAAGATACATGTATTCTCTATAACAAATTTAGCTTTTTACGCCTATGTCCCACTTCCAGCTGACTCTAATATTCTCTTATGATTTGTTCAATAGTTATTCATTTCTAAAAATGGAATGTTTACTCTACATAATATAATTCGATGCAAGTCTCTATTATAAGAATATTTCTCTCTTCAATCATCTGTATTGTTTACATAATCTTATCAGTCAACTATATTCATCATTGCTTCATAGCCATTCATAATACCTCAATAAGATCAATTTCAACTATTTATGATATATCAATAAGATCAATTACTATCATACCTCATATGATCAGAACATACTTTATATTAAAGTTTAGAGAAACAGGAGGCATATTCATTTACTCTTATACTTTGGCCTATACCATCAAGATCATTACATCTTATCTAGAGATGTATTTTCGATAATTCACCAATTAATATCATATACTTTAATCCCAATTGATTCTAGACAACATTTCTTCCATTGTTCCTGCCCACGATTGTGACAACCAAATAATCTTAGTCATGATCGTGGCTTAGTTCTTTATCCTTCCTTTTTCTTCAATTCATCACACATAGTAACATCATTTACACTTTCAATCTATCCTCAATCAGTCACTATAAATATTTTCATATGCTATTCTGAGTCATCTCAAAATTTTAACTATGGGAACTATGACTAAAGAATAATCAATAGGTCATAGATCACCTCCTATACCATCTCCAAGCATATATTACATAAATGCTTAATAATATCACTTGTCAAGGTGATCACATATCAGATTATCAAATCAACTTAACCTTGATAACTTATACATATCTCATTATCATTTATCTCATCTTTTAACTATCATTTATTTCATCTTACATATGTATGTTCTTAATTAATTCAGAATTATAGATGCACAACCATCATGAAATTCTGTTCTCAATTCCCCTGACATATTCTTATGTTAAATCATAACTCTTATCGCATTAATCAAGTACCATTTCAATTTCAAGTTCCACCTCTCAATAGCATACTAAAATTTTGTTTTCTTTCAATTTGACTTGTACACTTTAAATCTTATCATTTCTACTTGTATCTCTATTTTCCTCAATCAATCCATGACAATGTATTCAAATCTATATCAATTCAAAGATATATATAACCACAGTATAATATTGCTATCATCTTCAACGATACAACCATAAATACAAATGTATTGGATCTTTGCCCATTATATCAAACTATATAATATTTCTTATTTCTAGGTATCCACAAACTTTCCTTTTGTTTACACTCTGATTGATCATCATCCTTCTCATTTCTTCTAACAACTCAAAATCTTAATGAATGTTCATGCGTGTGACTAATGTAAATGCGACTCAGATTGGGGATCACCATGTAGTCGTATGCATAACTACATCTCTTAATCTTACTTGATTCTTTGAAAATCATAAAGAATCACAGTCTCAAATAGCTACATGGCCACCCCATATGGCCATGTAGACTTACATAAGTGTATCCCTCATCACCATAAGTCCCACTAAAATAGCTCTAATTCTTCTATTTTTGTTTCAAATTTTTCCTAAATTCTTCTCTTTGTTATCCATGAAGGAAAAGAAGACATAAAAATACAATAGGAATAAGATAAGTACTAAATATAATAAAAAAACTCTTAAATAAACAAGCAAAATGCATTAAATATATTCTATTTAGCATTTATCATATGTCATTATGCTATAGGAGCTCTTGTTATACCCACCAAGAAGCAAGAAAAAAAATCATGAAGAGTTCAAGGAATGATTAAAGGAATGCAATTATCAAAACTATCGAATTCTTATATGGTTTTTTAACATATTTTGAGCCAACAATCAAAAGACACTTTGGTCATTTTAAAACTACAAAAGATGATTAAGACATACTAGCCAAATGGTATTATAGCTTGAATTTAGTTCATTAGTTTCATCTATTAGGACAACTGCATCACCTAAAACAGGAAATTGGATAATCTGTATATGATTTTTTTTTATAGTTACAAGCTATTTGGTATTAACTTGCTACCTCAAAACTACAATGATATGATTAAAGAGATGTTGAGTTGTATGTTCAATAACGTGATTGCATGAATATAATGAAAATTTTGTTGTTACTTCATTTTGAATTCAGGCCAGTTTATGAATCTTTTCCACATCATAATCCTTAAATAGAGACAATTATTATTAAGCTCATAGTTAAGGAGACTTGGTTAGTTACACTAAAATATCATCTCTCTTTTGATAATGTCTTGGATACTATAAAATCTACTAGATCTCAAAATCTAATCCTTTGAGGAAAGGCAAATGTAATTATTGCAAAAAAAATATGGCCTTAGATATTTAAACATTTAGTTAACCACCAAAAAGGGATCTAAAACAAAAATTTGATAGTCAATGGTGTAAGCCCTCTTCTTTTATAACTATTCTTAAACAAATTGATATTCATATTGTAACATCTCGGACCACCTGCTCACAGATATTGTTCGCTTTGGGCCTTGGCCTAGTCAAGCTCTCACAGTTTTACTCTTCCCACTCTTAGGAAAACACGTCTTTGAGGGAGAGACTTCCATAGCCTTATAAGGTCTACTTCGTTTCCCTCTCCAATTGATATGGGAATCTAATATTCCACACCCTTGGAGGCCCAGTGTTTTTATTAGCCCACAGGCCTGGATCTATCCCCCTTGGAGGCCCAGCGTCCTTGTTGACATACCGATCCGAGTACTGGCTCTGATAACATTTGTAACAGCCCGGACCATCCACTCATAGATATTGTCCTCAAGGTTTTACTCTTCCCACTCTTAGGAAAACGTATCTATAAGGGAGAGGTTTCCATAGCCATATAAGGCCTACTTCATTCCCTTCTCCAATCGATATGGGATTATATCATTCCATCACCTTGGAGGCCCAACGTCCTTCCTGGTCCACAGGTCTGGATCTAACCCCCTGGGAGGACCAACGTCGTCGCTGGCACACAGGTCTGGATCCACCCCCTTGGAGGCCCAGCGTCCTTGCTGACACATCGATTCGGGTACTAGCTCTGATACCATTTGTGACAGCTTGGACCATATCAATTACAGAGGGAAACAAAGTAGGCCTTATAAGGTGATTGAGCCCAAATTTATTATCTAATTTGGCAATACTTTCATGTCCTTTACTATAGTTGTTGACTCCTAATTCTTAATTTTGTGCTTAAATTAATCTTTGAGTGTGCACTTTTATTTTATGCAATTAGATAGTAAAAATTGTCAAAATTGGTATTAATTGCATTTCTTAAGTTTTCTAAGAACAATTGATACTGCAAATTGCTATTTTTGATTGTAGAATCCTTAAAGAGAAGGGAGTCAACGTGCCGAATTGAAGTCAACAGGAGATCATAGCCTTTGGGAAAAGTTCGCAGAGGTGAGCCCATCTATCGCTGCGGCGAAAAATGATAAATCCAGGCTGAACTTTCGAGAGAAGTTCGTCGTGGTGAAGATTAATTCTTTCACAGTGGCGAAGGAACCAGCAAAGAACAAATCCTTTTGGGTAAAGTTTACTGAGGCAAAAGTCATTTGTTGATGTGGCGAACCTTCGAAAGCTCGAAGCATATTTGGGAAAATCTCTCACTGTTCCGATCCAACCCACGACCTAACATTTAAAAACATGCCAAATTAGGTTATGCGGGGACTCTCGATAGACATTAGTACATCGCCTCTCACTCTCTCGACCCTCATCCATCACCTATTTTTCACCTCTCATTGTCGCTCTCTGCTGCTACCATGGATGCTATCGGTGTACCCACAGTTATGAGTGCTTCCAGAGAGATGCTTGGCTAAGCACGATTTTCTCTTGAAGATGCAGCGATGGCTTGAGTTTGATGGGCTTCAAAGGGGAGTAGTTTGTTCATATCTTTCAACACTATTATGAACTCCTGAGTTAGGATTTATTCTTTGTAGTTAGACTTTTCTTGATTAGAGTTTAATCAAGAGTTGAACAATGTATTTGTTGATGTAGAACTTGAAGCTTGAATATATGAAGTCTCATATATGTCGTTTGGTGATTGTGTTAATTCTCTTTTATCTGCCTAGTTGTGTTTGATATTGAGATTATGCTTGTTCTAAATTGAGCACTTGCATTAACTTACCCACTACACTCACTAAGATGCATTCAACAAGGTTTTAAGAAATGGAATTCATTGATTAAAATCTTGGACTTAAAGAGTTCTTTAACGTTATTCATTTTGAAACTTAGTGAATTTCATTCCCAAAAGATTTGTTTTGAACCATGATAGCCAAAGCTCGTTTTCAAGAGAATTTTATCATATTTGATCATTGTTTGAGTTTTCACTTTTCATTTCCCAAAAATCCAAAAACACCTTTTATACACTTTTCTTTCATTTAGTTAAATCAAAACATTCCAAAACCCTACTCTTAACTAATTTGGTTGCATTTTGTGACAACTAGGCTAACTTAGATCATTTGCTCTACATTCCGATTAAGTGAGATGACCCAAGGTTGCACTCTATATTGCAATCCTTGGAATTAAATTTTTGATTCGGTTTCTAAGGGAGTGATACAAAGACTCAACCACACATCGATCATAAGGTTATGGAAACCTCTCCCTTAAAGAAGCGTTTTCCTCAGGGTGAGGGCTTAGCTGGGCCAAGGCCTAAAGCGGACAATATCTGTGAGTGGGTGGTTTGGGCTGTTACAAATGATATCATTGTGCCAGTATCCGAGCCGATGTGTCAGCAAAGACGTTGGGCCTCCAAGGGGGTGGATCCAGGCCTGTATGCCAGCAAGGATGTTGGGCCTCCAAGGGCAAGGATCTAGGCCTATAGGCCAGCAAGGACGCTGGGCCTCCAAGTGGGGTGGATCAGGCCTGTGGGCTAGTAAGAACGTTAGGCCTCCAAGGGGGGTGGAATGGTAGATTCTCATCTCAATTGGAGAGGGGAACGAAGTAGGCCTTACAAGGCTATGAAAACCTCTCCCTCATAGATAAGTTTTCTCAAGTGAGTGTAGGGGAAGAGCAAAACCTTGAGGGCTTGGCTAGACCAAGGCCCAAAATAGACAATATCTGTGAGCGGGTGGTCCAGGCTATTATAAAAAGGGGGCATAATTTCTATCACAAGTGTTACATAATTTCACAGAATCAGAAGTATCATTCAAGTTCAGAAGTATCACTCACAAATAAAAGGCCCTAAGCCTTTCACTTATCAGTATAAGGCTTTAAGCCTTTCACAGAATCAAACACATTACTCAAATGCACATGAAATGCTTAGGTGACACTTTTCCATTTTATTTCGTTGTTGTGACCGAGCGCCTAAACTGTCCCAAAATTGGGCGCATTAATCGTTGAGCCATAGGCTCTGGGG
>JANZXR010025934.1:0-14906 GCA_027575705.1 Erythroxylum echinodendron
CAGAACATAGAGGAAAGAATGGATGAAGAGTATGAAGGATGAGTAGAGAAAAACTTAGACGATAGAGCATAGAGGAATAGAAACAAAGAGGACACGTATCGTCTGTGTTACTGTATACAGACTAAGTAAACAAAGAGAGCACGTATCTTCTGTGTTACTGTACACAGACAAATTGAAATAAAGAGGACACGTATAATCTGTGTTACTGTTCACAGACGAAGTAAAACACCGAGGACGCATATAGGCTAGAGAGGATGTTGGGCCTCCAAGGTACTAGAATGTTAGATTCCATATCGATTGGAAAGGGGAATGAAGTAGGCCTTATAAGGCTATGGGTACCCTCCCTCATAGATGCATTTTCCCGAGCGAGTATACTGAAAGAGCAGAAACATGAGGTCTTGGCTGGGCCAAGTACCAAAGTGGACGATATCTGTGAGCAGTTGGTCTAGGGCTGTTATAATAATGATCATAAATTGATTCTTTTGTGTTAACATAGGTGGTAACAATAATAAAAAGATTATATTTAAATTCTTGTGAGTTGGTGCAAGTATGAGTTGTTTTATTAAAAAGCTATTTCGTTGATAAAATTTAAGATATGAATGATTTTGAAATATGGAGCTCTAAATTTGATGATGAATGGATAAAGAGATAGGTGGAGTCGTGTCTTATTTTGGTGTTCTAAGGAATGATAAATCATAAGTTTTGAGTTACGAAAAAGGGTGTATTTTTGGTGACTTAAAATGAGTTGAATTAAAGTGATAATTAAAGATAAAATGAAGGTGTTAATGAAGTAGAGAATGTGAAAAAAAAATCTATGATGAAATTTTGGCAACGAATTGTTTGAAAAAAGATAGGATTTCATGAATGATTATATGTAGTTGAAGATGCTAAATCAATTGATTATAGGTTTGATAATTGAATCCAATCAAATTGATATGTGAATTAGTATGGAATGATATTGTTTTTAAGATAAAGAATTCTAAAATGTTGGAGTGAACTCGGTATTAAAATGAGTGTTGATTTCAGATAAAAATGGAGAAGAAGAAAACATTGCCAGGCACGATCGTGCTTCAGCACGATCATGGAAAAAAATTTCTGAAAAGCATAATCGTGCAGAAGGAAAAACCTTATGTCTCTACTTGATCGTGATTGGAAGGTGTTGTAAATTGATTTTAAAGTGTATTTAGGAAATATACGTAGGAATTCGTCATTGAACATGCAATATACATGGCACATATATATATGTGCTTATGATTGAGTATTTATATGAATGTGTAAATGTATGTGTTTCTATGATATAGAGGAGCATTTAAAGCGATCGCTTCTAGACATTACTGGGACTTCGAGGCAATAAGCTATCTGGAGCAAACTATTAGTAACCTAAGATAATCTCACTATGATTGTTTGTTTATTAAATTATATATTGAATTGTTATGTGATGTGCATGTACCAATTTTCGAACATTCAATGTCCAAGGTGTTTGATGCATAAATAATACATTGGAAGTGTTTCTTGAATATGAATGTGATTGACTAAATGATTCTCAACTAGTATGTTGAATGTCGGACTAAAAGTCCGATGACAAATATGAATGAGAAAGAATGTGAATGTTACCGAATGAGCATAATGATTGAAAGCGCATGGTGCATTTCATTACATGAATGCATGAAACACAAAGGCAGTTATGACCGGAGTCGCCAGTAAAAAAGAGCTTAAAGCTCAAACTGTGGTAAGTGCCTCTAGGGCACTCAGTCACAACAATGTAATAAATGAATGTGATTCTTATGAACATTGCATATACATATGAATTATAAGATTTGGATGACTGAAATTGAAATATGGAATTGAATTGAATGAAAAATGCAAACATATATGTACAATGTGTTTTATGATGACACATTAGAAATTAAATGTTGTGAATTAAATGATTGTATGTGTTGATGTGATATGTGAGATATGAGTGAACTATGGAGGATGGTTACTCAACTGAGTTCACAAAACTCATCAAAATCATAATGTTTACTTTTAAGGTACGAGAGTGACGACTTAGCTTTTAAGACCACTTAGAAGAGACTTAGTATAGCTTTTGGACAGAGGACATGGCTCAAAGGTCGGTCAGCTGGGATTGAAGGATTAGTTAACCTTTTCATAAATTCCTCATATATGTAGCATGCTTTATAGACAGAGTTCTGAACTCTGATAGGTTGCCATTTTACAAACGTGAAAGTTGTATGCAATTCCAGATTGTAAATTATGGGTTATGAAATGAAATGAGGAATTTTTGGGTTTTAGACATGTGATATTTATGTTTTAATTTATGATGCTATACGATATCTGAAAGTGATATAATTAGCCCACCATTTCTATCGGGCACATGCACGGATTTCTAAATGGAATATGTGTACTTGTCGGATGGGAGTAAGGTGTTGCATAAAGACCATAATTTTATCATTTGAAAAGGAAAACATGGATTCAAGCCAATGATAATAAAGAAAGACACTACTTAATAGGCAACCTGAAGGAAGTTGAGTCCTTTTTCTTTACATTTTTCATTTGTTATTTTTATTGAATGCTCTATTTCTTACATTAAACATTACATTGGGGACAATTTAAGTTCTAAGTGTGGGGGTGGGATAATGCTTATTTTAAGTTCTGGCAATGTTTATTTTAAGTTCTTTTTGCATTTTAAAAAAACAAACATTCCATCTTTTTTATTACTTTTAGGACTACATAGTTATAATTAAAGAATAGAATTAACAAAAAAATTTATGTCAACTTGGTCATGCATTTTTTATGGTTGGTCATTGTATGTTTTCTTTAGAAGAGTAGCGACTAATGGATAGACATAAGTCAGTGTGATTTTGAGCCTTTTAAACTAGCACATCTATATTAGTCTCATTGTCTTTTATTTATATGTGACCTTTGGACATGTACATCTTGACTTTGCCTTTATTTTATATTCAAGACGATAGTTTTATCACATGCATTAACATGAAAATGCGATAGGTTAATTAATTGACATATCATTTTAGGGTATTTTTGAGCATATTAGATGGATATTATTCTAATTGTGATGTTTTTACATTGTTTTTGGAGGTTAGGAGATGTGGAGCTGCTTTGGAGAAAAGAAGCTAAACTTAGCTAAATTGAAGAAGAATTGTATAAGGAATTTAAGAAGCCATAATGATAGGGCAGCCATAAGTGATTAAGAGAGCGTGGGCATGCGAATGAACTAAAATTCAAAAGATGACTAGCCAAAGGTACAGGATACCACGTGGGCACATGGATGATGAACCTGAAAATCCCCTATATTATGCAAATTTTAAAACACACCAAGTTCCTACATTGTTGGAGAATTATTTCCTTATTTATCACTTTGGAGGCAATATTTTCCATTCAAACTTCGGTAAATCCTTATCATTAAGAAGTTTTATTCCAATTAGGAGTCTATTAGGATTTTTTTCATATGTTATTTAGACTATTTGGATAAGAAGTAAAAGAGCTAAAAAGGGAGTAAAATGCAAAGACTCTAGACATTTTAGACTCTAGATTTTTAATTACTCTAGACATCTTTTTGGAATAGAGTACATGCATAGGTGGATTTTTCACCTTTTCACTTTTGGCTCTCCAGTGTTGTTTTTCCTCTCAACTTCTTTAAGATAATTACTTTTCAATAATTGTTATGCACTCTTTCTTCTCTATAGCTTGTAACTATTGTAATAATTCTAGTTAGAGGATTATACTAAAGCCTTGATGCTAAATTAATTATCAGATCAAATAGGTTTTTCATGAATTCAATCATGCATGGGTATTTAATTATTTCATAAATTCACTGATTTTAATTTTATTGATGCAGTAACATATGGTTTTGTAAAGTATTAGTTAAAAAATTTAATTCTATTTGATAAAAATTGTAAAGATTCTGGGCTAATTCTAATCTTTCTTTTACAGGGTTGAGTCCTTCAGCATTACTAATCATAAATAGTAAATAATTATATCTTTGTTTATAATATTGATTTAATTCAAGTTGCCATCTAATAAACCTCCTTTGATTATAATTATTTTAAATATTATATTTCGTAAATCCATATAAATATTTCAAGTCAGTTTGAATAGTCAATTCAACAGGTAATAAATCAATATACCATTTTTTTCAAAGTTTTGAGATAGGCTAATGTTTCCTTCTCATGAATTAGATACTTGCTTTCAGTAGAACTGAAAGTGCCATTTATGTACTTGTATAATAAATATTTCTTTTGATTAGGTGGTTTTACCAATAGGCAACCAGCTCATGTATCTATACTGGCATCAATTTGAACCAGAAGTATATCCGTGGAAATACATGGGTTGGTTGCCTATTGGCAAAACCACCTAATCAAAAGAAATTATTATTATGCAAGTATATAAATGGCATTTTCAGTTCTGCTGAAAGCAAGTATCCAATTCAGGAGAAGGAAACATTAGCTTGTCTCAAAACTTTGAGAAAATGGCGTATTGACTTATTACCTGTTGAATTTACTATTCAAACTAAGTCGAAATATTTATATGGATTTATGAAATATAATATTAAAATCAATTATAATCAAGTGAGGCTCATTAGATGGCAACTTGAATTAAATCAATATAATTTTCATATTCATTATATAAAATCTTTTGACAACAGCCTTGTAGATATTTTAACCAGAGAATGGAAGCAGCCATAATTAGTCTGAAAGATTCATTGACTAAAAAAGAAGCAGAATTATCAAAACTTCAACACCAAATGAGAACAGTAATAAAAGAGATTAACAAGCTAAGGACAATGATTACTCTCCTTGAAAAACAACTTGTTCCAGAGACCACTCCTTCTTAGACCACTACACCTATTCCTATTACTCCTTCACAAATTATTCAACCCGCCAATACACCATTTACTCTATAGAAAAAAGAAGATTTTAAGGAAGATAAAGTGTATGTCATTTTCAATGGACCAATGGCTGGCATATACGATGAATGGCATAAGGCATCTGTTCATATTACCAGAAAACCATATATCCTGCATAAAAGTTTTCCCAATAAACAACTAGCAGAAAAAGCCTTGACCTAGTTCAAAACTCCAATATTAAGACCTCATTATAAACAAGTTCTTGAAAAACCCCTTCCAGAATCAAACATGAAGTCTTTGGGACGACCAGTGAACATGGATAAAATCAACACATTACCCACCAAGGCACTAAAAGACGAAATGAGGAAACTTACATCAGGAATGTTTTGTTTCTGTTTTCAATCCCTCAACAACTGGAAAGAAGATTAAAAAATATTCCGGTACTATCCACAAAATAGAGGACATTATGAACCTAAGGTGATTATCTTCCTCGAATCAGATCCCTTAACTATATATCTTTTTTTTCAAACTGGACTAATCGACACTATCTACCTCACTAATATCAACATCCTTTCAGAATTTCCTACAGGTTTTATCCAAGCAGTGAAAAATTATCGCCACCACTTTGCCAAAGAGTGGGAAGTATTTATCAAAGTTTTCAATAGCTACTCAATCTTCAAGGAAACTGTGAACCTTAAAGACGCCGAAATCAAAATATCAAGACTCGCATGTATCCAAATCAGAGTAAGCAATGGCATGTATCCCCAATTGATGAATCACCTAAACATGATTTTAAATGGGATCTAATTAACCAATGTAACCTCCATTGTCTGGATGATGTGTATCAACAATGCATTATAATAACTTCTCAGTCTTTACTCAAGGTTAATTATAAAGGATCAAATATTGTCATGACTTTAGCCTACAAAGCCCCTATAGCACCGAATGCTCTAAAAATTATTAGATAGTTTGAACATCCATTTTTAATTATAGGAGGAATTTTCACTGAATTATCAGACTAATGGAAGTATGCTATCTGCCAGCAACTCAACAATCATACTTAGCACAGATGCCAATACTGCCCAACAACATCTACTAACAAAGATGAATTTGGCTCCATCGAAGCAATAACTAAAGAATAGGTGTAAAGCAAACGCAAAAACCATCTAAAGTATGTAGGCCGTTTGTCGGCCACCAACTGTTTTTAGTTTTTACTATTTTTTTCTTTTTATCTTTTCTTTAGTCTTTTCTTTTCATTTGGACGGTTATGCTTTAACCGATTCCTTCGGTTTCTTGTAACGAGCTAACCATTTGTCTATATGAGGAATGCTTGTATCCATTATCGTTATGAAATAAATAACATTTTTGTTCTTTACCTATTTCTCCTTCCAAATTCTAGCCTACAGATTAGCGTTCAAAAGGAAAAAAGCAAATCAGGTATGTTTGCGAATTGTTTTTTTTTCATCACTAAATAATCATCTTTGTATCATTATTAAACAAAAGCTTTTATGGCTATTATTTTATCGTTTATTATGCAAATATTACTTAGTGTTTATTATATCCAACCTTGTTTGTTCATCATAATTATTAGTCATGTATGTTTAAATACACATGATCTACTTAATTTATTTGATAGAATAACAATTTATGGATTTACACCCATACTTAGACAATATCTCTTTGATAAAATATTTTCTCCTGATATTAATTATAACAATTTGTGTTGATTCATCTTATTATGCTATCTGTAATAATTATTTTCAAAATTCTCATTTCTTATGTTTATTTAATGATGATTTATGCATGTCTACCCATTTTTATATTCTTAACTATTTGTTTTACCTATTTAGATCCTAACTTTATTCGCTTATTATTGCACGATTATTTTAGATCTAGATTTAATTCAATTATTTTACAATATTTAGTTAAATATGTTTATCTCTGTAATAAATAACCACATATACCCACGTATTATTAAAATAAGATGTCTATTTATACTCTTTGTAAAATACTTCATCAATCTATAAGAGATAACAAAAATAAATTAAGCATTAGTAGACAACTTATTCAAATTGCTACTTCAATGTATAAGTTTCTTCAGTCTATAAATGCCCCTAGTGAAGACATTCAAAATGCTCAAAAAAATTGATTCACATTATGAAGTATATTGGTTAGAAAAAGAAGATGCTAAATATTTATATAACCAATTCAAGGAACATTATTTACAACATCTCTATGAATAATATGACTTGTCATTTCTGTTATCAATTACACGTACATATAGAGTATATTACTAATCTAGCCAGTCAATATAAAACTAAAAAAGAATATTATGAACAAAGATATAATTATTTACAATTTATGATTAGTAATGCTAAAGGACTCAACCCTGTAAAAGAAAGATTAGAATTAGCAAGAAATCTTTACAATTTTTATCAAATCGGATTAAATTTTTTAACTAATACTTTACAAAACCATATATTACAACATCAATAAAATGGCAGATACAATAACAGAAGATACAGATACCGAAAATCAGACTATATTAGACATAAATAATTTAGAATTAACTGAATCAACCGGTATTTTTCATATAAATACACTCCTTTCTAAAGAAAAACAAAAGCAAATATCTAAAAACCCAATTAAATCTTAAATCTAGACAAGATATACAAAATTCTCTTCTAAAAAATTTAATAAATCACCAAAACATTATTTATTATGATAAAATTGATGGTTTTAGGTTTTAATGAATAGATGCATATATTTAATAATCCTAAAATATTCTACTGCTAATTAAAACAACAAATCTATAATTGTTAGTTGGTTTTCATAAGTAGCAGTCAACATAATTTTATTTCCTCATCAAGAAGTTTAACCTATGCAGTGGAATTAATTAATCTGATTGTAATAAATCATCTATTAAGTTTGTTGATTAGAAATGTGTCTTTCTGGATCTTAAGGTTATCGAAATGATAAATCCTACAAGCTGTCTCTAGGGTTGTCTTTTAATTAGGGACTAATTATTCAATCTATTCGTGATTACCCTATAAGGTAATGAAAGATTGTTATTGTTGATCTTTCTTAAGAACTAGAACCAATTTATTTATAAATGTGTTGAATTGCTTTTGCATCAATGATCAATTGCATGAATCCAGGTGAAAATAAATTCCTTTAACTAGAAGTTTGTTTTATTGAATTTCTAATGAATTCATTTTTGTTATTTTTAATATTGCATTTTAACATAATTTCCAAATCCTTTTTTTACTTATTTGTTTAAAAGAGATAAACCACCATTTCCTAAATTGACTACTCTATCATGCTATGTAATATTTTGAGTAGGTTAATTATTTTTGGCTAGTTTGACACATACCAAAATGGTATAGGCATTCTTTGTTCTATTAGCTGTGTTGGCCAAATAGCCTACCAATGACATGATTTATCCTTTTGTTAAGCCCCTTAAGCTATTAGCCTTTTATTTTTTAGCATTCTACCCAATAAGGCAAAATTTTCATATGAAAAGGAATAATAATTTAACAATGGGCATAAAAAATCAAGTTTTAGGATACCACAGTGATCACTAACCACATTAAGAGCTTTTAACCTACCAAATGTCTTACCTAAGCCTTAAAGCTAGTAGAACATTTGAAATTATTGATGTTTATGGATGCACAAGAGCAAAAATGTGGGGGTGTGGATATATGCAGGCTAGTTATAATTGATGGAATGTGATTTTTCTCTCTTATCAATGAATTACATCAGTGATGTAGTTTCTTTTAATTTTTGTTTAAAAAGAAAAAAACTAAAAAATAAAAAGTGAAAAGATGTTATCAAGGAGAAAATTCATTTTTTTTATCAAAGTAATTCATATTAGTGCTTCCTCTTAAAGTTGTGTAGAATGCACGAATTGATTATAATGCAATAAGAGAGATGTTGTGAAGAGTCACTTTTTGTAGTTACAATGTATCATTTACCATTAACTTTTGTGGGTGAATTATTCTAATTTTTTATTCTTTATGTGGTTTGTAGTGTGAAGGCTTTAATTTAAGTTGTGAAATAGAGTTTTTGCATTCATCATAGCTGATGATTCCCAGTTTTGTCTTAATGTTAATTTTTGCACTTGATACTCCATTAAGTGTTTTTCCTGTTTCGCTAGTTTTGATGGCTTTTGAACTACATGACCCAGATACTTCTTACTTTAAACTTTTTCCCCATTACAACCTTAAAAAGTTTGTTGATTCATGATTAAACATATGAATCTTTAATGGTGGAGAACTAAAATGATATGCGAAGTCATGGAATGTCTTGATCATTAAAGGTGCTATAGACTTATAGATTTGTCTTATTATTAAACACAACTTTTCAAGGTCTACCACTAAATTGCTCAATTTTTTGAGTGGAATAGTTGTTGATTGATCATGAGTAAAAAAATTGAATGTTTAATTCTTGAAAAAAATGAATGTTTAATTCTTGTTATGGTTTTGAAAGCTATTCTTATTTTCTTATGGCTACCTATTCTTAGATCATATGAAAAAATAAGGAAGTGTTTTACTTTTGATTTTGATTTTTGGTTTTAGTTTTGACCATGGAGAACTTGATAAGTGTTTGATTGACTATATATTTACTCCCTATTGCTTATTAATTAATTTTATAATGTGCTTAAGATACTTACTTTGGTTCATATTTTGTTTTAGCTACAAGTTAGAGAAACAAGAACCAAAATGGGCTATAAACATATCCTTGGAGCTATCTTATTGATTTTCAATCTTATTTTCCTTTTTAGAATAAGAAGGAGAAGAATTAGGGTGAATATGGGACAAGGAATGAAACAAATGAAGTTATTGTAACTTACACGACCGTATATAAGGTTGTGTAACTCACTTGAACCATGTAAGACCTTAAAAATGCAATTTCAGCCTCTCCTATAACCAACATCATTGTTTATGGACTTGCTCGACTATGTAGCAACCCACACAGTCGTATGTGGACTTGTATGGCTGTGTAAGTGGCCTTATAGCTTATCAAGACCATGTAAGTTTGCAAATTTAAGGAAAAATGACACACACAAACACCTACATACCTATGTAGACGACCATATGTTATGATGGAACACTACTTTTTACTATAAAAGGGCATTTAAGAGGCCAAATAAGCTATAAAGAGTTTAGAGACATAAAAGGGAGCAAATTTCTTACCTCTAGGAGAGTAATGGCAAGCTAAAATTTATCCTTCTTGTTCAAAGGAGATATTAAGGCTGAAGAACATGTTTAGATATTTCTTAATCTAGTGGTGTTGTTCTCACTCTCTTTTGGAATTAATTATGTTATTCTATGACTAATGTTTTGGTATTTTGTTTTAATGATTTGAAAACTTTAATTAGATCATTTATGTATGAGCTTATTACTAGAATCTAGATTGCAATACATAATTGTTGTAACTCTGATTCACTTGTAGTAAACTAATGGTTGTGTATCATTAGGGATAACATAACATAGGTTAAATAACCTAAGCTTAAGTGATTGTTGTCGAGATTAACCTATTTTCCTATTACATAATGCAGTTGTCACATTAATTCTAAAGAGCTTATTCTAGGTTGTTTGATAGCTGGACCTAATTAAAGAGCTTGTTTTGATTAGACACAACATAAGGAAAAATTATGGTTAACAAAGTTTTTTATTAACCTATGGTTAAATTTTCAAGGACAAGTTTGAGAATCATATGATGATTGATTTTGCTCATTCGTGTGAAGGTTAAAATTAAGCTAAGAACTGGATTTAACCCAATTGTCAATTTCATCACTTTTGTACTCTTGATTTGATTTACCTTCAATAGTTTAGTTTTACATTATTATGTTAATCGAATTCAACCAAAATCCCCCCAAATCCTAAACACTAGTTTATTCATTGAAAAAGCTAAACATATAAACACTAGTTTATTCGTTAAATAAGCTAAACACATACTCTTTGTAGGTACGATCCTTATTCACCACTATATGAATTTAGTTTTAGGGAGTTAGGTTTTATTTTTTGATGTATTCAACACGCATCACTTACTTAATATATTATTCTATGAAAAAATCTTTGTTTATACTAAATAAGAGAAAGTTCTAGGTAAGGCTTACAAATCTTGCTGTATATTAAATACTTTTAGGAGTTTAATGGTAAGGGAATGATTTCTATGTAATTAACATGTATATGAAATAAATTGAGCCTGTTAAGAATATATATCTAAAAGAGATATTAAATAATGTAAGAACCATAAATTTCTTCAATACCAAAACAAATTAAAAGTAAGGATTTGGTTGGCTAAGATGACTATCCACGTCATGTTGTTTAAAGATATACATTAAGGAGTAACAATATTTTGAGTTATTGAAATTTTGTTTCTTTTATGCAACACCAAACATGAACCTATATGTGGCATACCATGAATTAAGAAAAGTCTATACACCATGATTTTTGTTTTCTCTACCCGTATAGCTCTATATTATAGGTTTCTTTAAAAGGTCAAAGATTGATAATCTATTCAAGCAAGTATCAACTAGGCAACTGTCCTAATATATATCTCTCAATATCACTTAAAATTTAACCAAAAAAACTACCTAGTCAATTACGTGTTGAAACATCCAACTCAAGTAATGCAAAGAGGATCTCCAATATTCTTTATAAAGTACAATACTCAGTCAAACGATCAATAATTCAGAGAAAACATATTAGTGACAAATTGTGAAAAATAATCTGCAATCGAGAGAACCTACATAGTTCTTTTTAGTATAAGGTACCAACAACTTTTGAACTTTTTTTGAAAAAGTTCAACTTAGTCTTTGCTATTATCTATGGTATTACACTGAACATTTTAAAATGTATTAATAATACCTCCAATTAAAAAGATAAGTTTTTGACAATTTTTAATATATAGGTCATCAATTTAACTTATATGATGTCACAATAAGACAATATAGATTAACTAGACCTTAATATAATTTTAAAACAATTTCTTTAAACATTGATCAAAAATGTGATTTTTATTTTAACGTTTCAAAAAAAATTAAATAAACTTTTATTATTATTTCTATTACCACTTTCATCTTCTATTCATAGTGGAATAAATATTAAGTAGTTTACAAGAAAATGATAAGGATTTATTTAAATCTTTTGTAAAAACGTTGAAATATAAATCTTATTTCTAACTTTTTATTTTTAAGTCATTTGCATTCGTGCTTATGTATATTGTTGGTGATTTTTTTATTATAGATGTAATTTTAATTTTTAGAAAAATAATTAATTTTGTATAGAAGCCACAACTTGCACTTATCGTTTGGCCATGTAGTGTCAGTAGGTTTGAACTTTCAAGAAAAGGGTAAGACTTGCATGCGTATGTGAGTAATGGCTGCTTCATGTGAAGATCTTGTCAGACTCTAATCGTATGGAGGTATTTACTACGCTACAAAAGTATTTCTTATTTGTAAAGATGTCAATGGGTCGGGTAAGGCTGGGTTGACAATGATGGCTTGATCCAAAATCATAATAGTTCGTGGCCCAACAGGCCAACACGAGTCGGCCCTTTGCTTGACGGGTCAGAATGGGTCAGCCTATGGCCTGACGGATCCGATTATGAGCTGACCAACCCGTGAGTTAACCTGCCATATATTATTTTTTAAAAAAACTTCCAAAACAACCTCATTTTTTACACAAACAACATCCTTTTGAAGTAATAGTCAACCCATGAGTCAGCCCATAGCCTGTCGATCTTGACCCGTGGTCCGATCAACTTGTATCAAAATTGAGCTAAGCAGGCCGGGCCTTTTTTGACATGCTTACTTATTTGTGTCCAAAGAGACTAGAATTTGATATTTTAAATATTATTCATAACCAAAAACTCTCGTTATTCATTTTTGTAGTAAACTTTGGTATCTAAGGATTGAATTATGAAAATCATCAAATGTATGCAATCACTAAACAATAACTAGATGGCATACATTCGACTCCTTTCAACCCTCCATCGTAAATACCTTAGACCATGTCAAGTGAGATTAGTACTTAGGACACCAAACTTGTCCTATTCAGGCAACATAATAGCTTATACGACTTTGTTTCTTCTTGTGGCAAGTGAAACCTAACGAAATAGAAGCTATTAAATAAATATTATTAGAAAGAGCATCTAATCTGAATAATTGTTCAAGTAAAATAACTTTTGTTATTTTTCAATTAAGCCAAGTTCATGTTCATTTGATTCTAGTTTTTTCTTTTTTTAAGGTGAACATGCTTTCTGGGAATAGACGAAGAGCATCTACAAATAACAATAATAACATACCCACAAGCGCGTAGGAATGGTAAAAGTGGCCCAGCCCAGCCCGACCCAACCCGAAGTCAACAGGTTTGGCCCAATCAAACCAGCCCATAGGCCAGGCCACGGGTCAAAAAAATTGGCCAGTGAATTTGACGGGTCATGGTCCACGGGCCAGGGAGGGGGGGGCCGTGGGTGGCCCACGATCCGTGAAGAGGATGGGTGGGCCAAAATGCGGGCCGACCTGTAGCCCGTAGATCTGATACAATGTCGTTTTATTGTTGTAAAACGACGTCATATAATGCAAGTTAAAACCTCCCAACCTTCCAGCTCCCTCAGCCTCAGTCCCTGTCCCTCCCTCCCGCAGCCCCGCTCCCAGCCTCCCAGATCCACTAGTCTCCCTCCCTTCAAGACTGCGTGACGCCATCGTCTCGCCTCGCCTCCACCTCCGCCTCCCACCCTTCGTCTCTGCCTCCCTCGTCGTTTTCCCTTTGAAGATTAAAACCTCCCAGCTCCCAGTCCCAGACAATGTGAGACCGCCTCCGCCTCCGCCTCCCACCCTTCTTCTCTGACAGGCGACAGTCCGAATCTCAGCCTCTGGTGCTCCGCCTCCCAATCTCAGCGTCTCCGTCTGCCTCCGGCTCTCCTCTTCACTCTTCAGTCGTCGCTCTCGTCCTCTTTTCTCCATCCGACCTGTTGACCCATCGTGAGTGGTAAGCCAGACGCCATCCTCCGTCGCAAAGGAGTCGTGCCCCAGACGTCATTTCCTATATTTTTCAGTGAAGTTAGGTGTGTGTTTGTTGAATGAATTGGTGATTGTTGGTGCGGTGATTGTTTTTCCCGTGACCCAATCGTTGTAAAATGTATTCAGAATTGGTGATTGTTAAATTGCCACTGATTCAGAATTAGTGATTGTTGAATGTTGGTTGAATGAATTGAGAATTACTGCTAATTGTTGTGGTAATTTTGGATTGTTGAATGTTGATTGAATGCTTCCAGTATGTCCTTTTTCCATTGAAAATCTCTCGGTAATCACTAATCACAATCAAACTTAAAGTTTTAGGGAACATGTTTAATATTTTAAGGAACATGTTTAAACTCAATTGGCTCTTAGGCTAAATATTTTAGGGAACACCAAACACGTTTAAGGTTATCTTCAAAGTTTGTGAGGAATTAGGGTTAGCTAATTTGCAAATGCCAAAATACCAAATGACTAATTTGTAAATCATCTACAAAGGCCAAAATATCACATTACTCATTTGTAGCTCCTTGCACTTATAATGAAAATTATTAACATTGTTATATTACAGTAACCTAAATAAAGCTTTAATTGACAAGAGGAATAAAGGATCCCTTTATCTAACTCCACTAGCTCTAATAAACATTTTGGAAGTGGAACCAATAGTGATATAGGCCATGATCCGTTCCATAAACAAAGGAGGGATTAGGGAAGTTAAATAACCGCAAGCATTTGTGAATGAACTCCTATTTTATTTTATCTAAAACTTTCAACAAGTCTATCTTAACCAAGTAGCTCTTAATTGAGGATAAAGTATCATATTCTTTAAATACTTTATACACAATAATGATGTTATCTCCAATTGATTTTTTTATAGTATAGGCTCTGTATGAAGGATTTATCAACATTTTAAATGCCAACTTAAGTATGGATTATAAACGATTTGAATAAGTTTATACATTATAATACAACAAGAAATAGTACGAAAGTTATTCATTGAGTTTGGATGTATTGCTT
>JANZXR010025964.1:0-14906 GCA_027575705.1 Erythroxylum echinodendron
AATAATAATAATAATAATAATAATAATAATAATAATAATAATAATAATAATAATAATAAGGATATTTTGGTCTTTTTTTTAGCTATTCCTTTGTCATTTCAAGTTTATATTTTCAAACCAAACACTGGCATAGAAATTCCTTATCTATTCCATTCCTTAAACCAAATAAAGTAATATTCATTATATTCTATTCGTCATTTTTTCTATTCTTAAGAATAACTATTCTATTCCTTGAACCAAACAGCCCACTATAGAATTATAACTCAATGCTAAGTGAAGTTAAGGAAGGAGTTCCAATAGATATAGGTCAGTATCAACGATTGATAGGAAAGCTAATATATTTATCTCACATCAGACCAAATATTTCCTTTGTTATTAGTATGGTAAGTTAGTTTATGCATACTCCATATAAAGAACACTTGGAAGCAGTGTATAGAATCTTAAAATAATTAAAGGGAACTCCAGGGAAAGGATTATTCTTTAAGAAAAGTGATCAAAGGAGTGTTGAAGTCTACATTGATGCATATTGGCAGGGTCTCTTACTAATAGAAGATCAACTTTTGGGTATTGCAAATATTTTTAGAAAAATCTAGTAATGTGGAAGAGTAAAAGACAAAGTGTAGTAGCCGGAAGTAGTGTAGAGGCAAAATATAAGGCAATGAATCAAGGAATTTGTGAAATAATTGGGCTTAAAAGAGTAATGGAAGAACTTAAGAAACCAGTGGAGCACCGAATGAAATTGTTTTTATGATAATGAAGTATCTATCAATATTGCCAACAATCCAGTTCAACATGATCGGACGAAGCATGTAAAGAATGACAAACATTTTATAAAAGATAAACTTAAAAGTTGACTCATTTGCATACCATGTGTACCTACAACACAATAAGTTGTCGACATTTTCACTAAAGGGCTACTAAGAAAAATTTTTAAGTTCTTTGTATGCAAGTTGGGCACGATCAGGAGATAATTAGCTGATTATTTCCATAATATCAACATAATTAGTTGATTATTTATATAATATTAAGACTCCCCCTCCAGAGAAAATTAATTGATTCTCTATAGATAATTAGTTGATATTCTATTAATTAGTTAAGATTTTACTCAGAGAAAAAATATATTCTTCTTAATTTAAGGGGGTAATTAGGGTTATATTGTCTTATATATTCCTTATACTATTCACAAAAAATTAAGGAAGTATTTACTTGGTCTTCTTTCTACAATAACATATTTAGTTTCTACTAATAACCCTCGTGAATAAGGAATTACTTTCTAATAAGGAATTACTTTCTAAGAAGATTTGGTTAGAAAGTATTTGAACTTAACAAGCATCATCTTTGACTAATGTAGTTATTGTTACTTAGTAATGTTTTTAAATTGCTTATAATGATCACATATCACCTTGTTCTACTTAAAGTTCATCTCGATCATCTAAAATAAAATAGTACAGTTTTTGTTAAAACTACAACCATATTATTACTAATGTAGATTATTGCAATATAACAAACTTTTGAATAGGGCACTAAATATAACCTTCTTGTACCTTTACTACTATTGCTACTATTAAGGAGTCTTTTCACATAACTAAGAATGTCAATAAGCTTCGGGATGGCCGAAATGATCCAGCCCGGGCTGCCTAAGAATGGACCGTGGGTGGGCCAAAGTCAACCGGTACATGGGCAGGCCCGTGGTTCGACCCGGGTTGTCCGCTTAGGCAACAAGTAGCCCGTCAGGCCTCAGTCGACCCGAACGTTTAATATATTTTTAAAATTTTTATATATTTATTTTAAGAGAATTTGAAAAAGTTGTAGTTGTATTTTTTAAAATTTATAAATTATAAATTATAGCATAACTATTTATAGTAAGATATAAGATGGAATTACCTATAAATTATACAAAAATATTTATATAAAATAAATGATATAAAATACGAGTCAATATATACTTATTAAAAATATCTAGCTATGCTAATATTGTCATAATTATTTCTTACAATTAAGTATAATGTAAATGTAAAAACGTTATCATTCTAGGTACAATGCATTTATTTCAAATATTATTTTTACGCGTTTAAAAATTATTATATTTCTTTTTAATATAATTCTAAAAAATACGTTTATTAAGTTTATAATATAATATTTTCAAACTTTTAATGTTTTTATAAATTATGTACAAAACTCTCAATTGATGTAATTGTTGGTTTTGTAGTTATTGTTGATTTTTTTACTTTTATAAATATTATTTTCTTTTCATATTATATATATTATTAAATAATCATTGTAAAATTTTATATTTTTATTACATGTATTAAAACAAAATTAATTAATATCATGATTAATATTAACGCATTTAAACTTTTTTATTTTTCATATTTACACAATATATAGATTATGCATATATGTACTTATATTAATCTTAAAACGAATAATCAATTTATTAATCCTAACGTATCAATTCCAAAAGAATATATAAGTAATTGAGTTATAAGAACAAATATGTATAGTATATTATATTGAAAATAGCTATTATTTTATTAAAACTATAATACATTTTATAAATACTTTTGATATGTTTTTATTAATTATTATTTTTATTATTTTTGAAAATAGTTCTTTTACTTTTTTCTAAAATCATTATATTCTAATTAATCTAAATTGATATTCATAATTTTTTCCCCTTTCTAAATTCTAATATTAGAAGATTCATTTCTAAATCACTCTAATTAAAAGTTTGTTAAGAGTAATTCCTTACTCGAAACTTTGATATAAGTTTATTTTAAATCATTCTCATCCTTAAAATGTTATAAGCATACCATATTTCATAAAATTTATAAAATTTTCACCTTATATATATATATATATAAAACAACATATAATTATGATAAAAAAAGTTATTAATTTATTGAATATTAAATTACAAAATATTTATATCTTTTTATTTAAACCACTTAATAGTTCATTTGAATAACACTATAAGTCATTAATTGAAAGCGTAACATCACTAACTTCTTAATGATTTAAGTGATATTGTAGGTATAATGAGATAAATGTTAACACAATTTGTGTTAAAAGTCATCAAGTCAGGTTTAGATTGAAGAGTGCTATATACATTTGCATATCATTAATGAAAAAATACATTTAAAATTTAAAATCTTGAGATGTATTTATTAGTATGATTAATTAGGAATTTTAATTCAATTGATTAGAAATTTGTAGGAAAATTCATTAAGTTAATAGTTATAGTTAAGAATTTCAATTCAATTAGTCGTGAATTTTAATTTTACTTAAATAATTTATTAGTTGTTATAAGAGATAATTGATAAAACCAAATTCATTAACTATAAAAAATTTTGCTGTACATAAATGATTATCTAAACCATTTTACTAGAAATAATCAATTTACAAAATTAAGATAATATCATGCTGTGACTGGAGAGTGGACACTAAGAGAGCATCTAATTGACTAATTATACTTGTTGGTAGGATCGTCAACAGTTTGGATCAAATCATTTGCATGTACAAACATTATATTTAGTAATATAATATTAAAATAAAAAGAATATTTAGTAAAGTAATATTAAATAAAAATATAATTAAAAATACCTTCATCTTTATATATTTAATCAAAATAACCTTTAACTGGTCAATTAATTTCACTAGTCCCCTCCGCATTAATACTTGTGGCTGTAGGAAACTAAAAAACACAATATTAGGTAAGATAATACAAAGATAGATAAAATAAATATAGTAAAAAGAAAAGAATTTACCATTAATATCTTCATTATTTAACCAACTTTGAGCACACATAAGAGCTTCCACAGTGCGATAATGAAGTCAACCATGATGAGGAGTAACCCGATCACTAGTATCAAATGTAGACTCTAAAGCAACGGTGGATGATAGAATAGCTAACAAGTCTCCTGCAATAACTTGCAAGATCGGATAATTATGTTCAGACATCTTCCACCATGACCATATATCGAACGACTCACCTTCAGTTTCAGGAACACAATTTGTGGAAAAAAATTTATCTAATTCTATCGTATTGTAAAAATCCTAGTCTTTTTCCTTTTTCAAAAAATTTGAATATGTCAATAATGGGTCAGAAAAAAAGGTCGAACTTGAAACTAAAGTTGGAGTTTAACTACCTACAACTCTATTAAGATCCTGATCATGAGTTTGTTGCATTCTAACTTCATAATCATTAAACAATTGATACCATAATCGTTTCATGATATGTAGGTGCTCTTGAATTTCACCATTGTATAATGCATTATAAATATATTCAACCTCATTCATCTTGTATCTTGGGTCTAACACATATAATACTGTAACAATATCTTTAACCTTAGACCAAAAAGAACTAAACTTCTCCGCCATAGTCCGAATAACTGCATTGAAGTCAAACATCCACAATAATAAACATGGTTTTTGTTGGACACAATGCTAAAGAATATAAACTATCTCAAAAGTCTATTACATAACTTTCAATCATTATCAATATAATGTGTTGCCGCCACCATGTAACCCTTCTTTTGGTTATTGACTGTTCACATATCTGTTGTTATGGCAATTCATCCTTGAACGCTCGACAATGCTCTTAATATTTCTCTCTTCTTGTCCTCATAAATTTTGAAAATATCATTCCTTAATGTACTATAACTTGGAACATTGAAAGTCGGTTGGAGTGAATTAAGAAATATCATGAATCTTTTGCTTTCAACCATAGACAACGATTGTTCATCTCTACTAATCATATTAGCCATCAAAATCCTGGACCTATGGTTGTCAAAAGTTGTTACGATTATTTTATTTTATTTTTCATAAGGTCAGGGGTCAAAATGTTTGACTTCCTAAAACTATCTTCCTTCTAATACATGATTTCATATGTCTCTTTAAATGAGATGTTTCACCTTTCAAACTACTCGAATACAATTTTTGATAGCAATTGCACTTTGCTTTTTCAATTTAGTCGGTCGATATAGTATTTTTAAAGTGACTCTAAACTTCACTTTTATATTGAGTAACTTGAGTTCTAATTGAACTTCTATTATTTTTCAGTGTCAGAATAAAAGTTTCCACTTCTACCTCCGGTACTGGGTTAGAACTCTCAATTGAAAAAATATGCTCATCAATATGACAAAAAACATCTAAATACTTGAGGTTAGAAATAAGAATGTATTAAGAAATGACACATTTTTAATTAAAATACTTTGTCTACATTCTAGTTAAAACATTCGATATAAAACAAAATGTTCTAGAAAATCAAAGAATCAACAGTTATTTCTTCATATTCAAAGTTCCTATTTATTAAAACACGATCAATATATGGAATCCATATATCCTGTTCACATATGTATATGGAATCCATTATTCACTTCCCAATTCCCATTCGTTCTTTAAGATAATTTAACAAATATAAAAATGTGCGAATTAATCATCATGCTAAATATCGTCCTGACCCATGTTAAGTACCAAAATTCAAGACTTTGTTAATTTTAAATATGCTAAAATGTCGAAGTAAGTTAGGTTGATCACTTTAAATATGCTAAAATGTCGAAGTAAGTTAGGTTGATCACTTACAAACATCAAACAAGTTTCTTCTAGTAATGGATTGGGACTGCTGAAACTCAAGGCAAACCGCAAATCTACACTTTCTCAAGCTAAGATGTCACATGAAAATGTGCTTAGTGACAAAGCTATGATGCCTGTTTAAAACAAACAAAAAATCATGCTTAACATTCATGCGCAACTTTTATTTGCTTTGCCCATATATGGTCATACCCCATCTGAAATTCCCTCTGGTTTTCTTGAACTTTCAAATTACTATTTCCAACTAGTGGCATGTATCTTACAGCAATTCACGTGTTTAGAATTCTTGCAAGAGAATATTTTCAAAAAAGATTCAATAAGTCATAATTTGAAAAAAAAAAGTGAACAAAAAGCTTTTAAATGAGCTAGTGGGTATAACCATAGAAGAGAAAGGTTATTAAGAAAGCTAAAGGATAGAAGTTTCTGGAAAGGTAATTTAGGATGCCCATTTAACAGTTGTAGTCGAGACAGAAGAGGGAATGGGATGACTCTTCTGCAATCCTAAATCTTTCTTTTTCAACCACGATTATGTCTTTGTTTCCAACTGCACATCTTTTAAGTTTCCAGTTGCACATCTTAGGCGTTACATAAAATAATCTCCTTACAACACCACTTGAAGTCTTCTTTCACATACATGAATATGTCCGCAATTCAGATCACAACTCATTTCAACAATACATCAACAAGCAATATACAATCTTCTTTCGCTTTCTCACTATCATCACGAACGTCTACTACCATGTGTTCTAATAAAGAAACACAACAATTAAAAATCAAGAATGTGACATTTCATCAAACATTATACATGCATTATCTTATATTCTTAATATTAACATACAAAGTTCTCCTAAAAACATTCAATTATTAATAAAAAAATCAAAATCGAGAAGAGAAGATGAGAGATTACCTTATTAAGTACGTTGAACCGTGCACCGTTAGTTGTTTTGAGTATTGGTGACTTTATAGTTCACACGGCCGACTATAAAGGATTGACGACACGAAGAATTATTTATGAAAGACATTCTTGATTTATTTAACAATTATAACAAAATCTTGATAAATTTACCTCACAAGCTCCATCTGTCACGGTTTTTTTAACTTTATTTATGAATGAACAATGGCGTTAGTTTCTATTTTTTGTACAAGATGCATGGATAATGAGACCATTATTGCCGTGCTTCACTTTCTCGTACACTTTCCTCCATTTAGTCACGTAAGTCAACTCTTTGTTCTTTTTGGCATTTATGTTCGTTCTACGACCCTTATGAGCCAAACATATACATCTCGTGACATGACTAGTTTTAATTCCTTGCGGCAAAAGGCAATGATAGATGAGTTTCAAGCACCCATCGATCAACATACATAGGATTTAGTCGACTTACACTTTAGCATATTAGTGATTGATTTTAAACATGTCTATAAACTTAGGGGGTGTTCATTTTCATTTTGATTTTTGATTTTTAATTTTTGTTTTCAAATTTAATAAAAAAATTTGTTTGTTTGAGTTTTTAGTTTCTGTTTTTATTTTTTGTTTCTTCCTGTTTCAAAAATCATGAAAACCATAAAAATTGATTTTTTTCGTGTTTATGTTTTTTTGTAATCTTATTTACCACTATTTAAATATATATTATTTAATTATTAATAAAATTATGAATAATTTAATTCAAGATTATATATTTAATAAATTAAAATTAATTATCAATAAAAATTATGAATAATTTAATTTAATTTTTATAATTAAATTATATGTAATTAAATTATAGTAATTATTAATAAATATAATTAAATTTAAAATATATAAATATTAAAAATTTTGATTTAATAATTAAAATATATTCCAAATTAATATTAATTTATAATAAAATTTTAATTTTAAAATTATTTATTTTATTAAAAAAACATAACTTTATTAATAATTTATTAATAAATATTACATAAGAGATTAAATAAATTTATTTAATTAAAAATAATTTACCTTTAAATTATATTTAATATGTAATTATTATTATTGATAAAAATATAACTACATTAACATTAATAACTAAATAGGTTTTTGTTTTTATGTGTAAGAAAAATAGAAATAAAAATTTAAAAATTAAAATTAAAAACTACAGCAGAAAAATAAAAATAGAACCAAACGATTGGTGGAGATGATTTTATTAAATGATAAAAAGTCCAAATTGCCACAAAAAGCTTCACAAGAGAATTTGACGTTGACTGTAGAAGGGCTTTTGCTTTAGTAGTTCTCTTACTTCAGGTCAGAGACCTATCTTAATTGGCACTGCAAAGCACCGTAAGTTATTTCAAAAGGATACTAATAATCACCAAACTTGATATTAGCCATGTTGTACATGTTTAGGCATGATATTTGGGCTCGGTCCACTCCGAGTTGAGTATAATATATTGAATGCAAACGATGTTCTTTCTAAACTCTAAATTTGACTTATTAGATATGACAAAAAAGTCTCGGTCTATCTTGGTTTAGCATGTTTTTTAGTTGAATTGATCGGCCCATGGGTTAATTATTGGTTGTTCCGTTATTTTTAAAATGACATCGTTTTAAAAATAACATTATTTTGAAATTTTTTTATAAAAAAAAATGACAGGTCTAGCTCCGTTATTCTGGTTAGATCATGATTGGGCCAGACTACGGGATAACTCATTCCGGCTCGACGCCTCACAAGTCACTATGGCCTAGGGTCAGAGTCCGATCCGATTTATTGACATCTCTATTGAGTATAATAAATTGAGTATAAACCCTATATCAGTTAGATCCATTGACATCCCTAGTGACTATAATATGTTGACCATAAACTTTTTTTTTTCTAAACTCTGAATTGAAAAAACTAATTGAATTTGACCTAAGCGAGATTAGACTTCAACAACTCAATCTCGATTAAGCTCAAGCTTATGTCATACGCCTTAAGCAAAACCTAGGCCTAGGTTTGAGTTCGACTTGGTCTAATGTCATCACTATTTGTATTGTTAATTAGGATGAAATTATAATTCATGATTTTCTCTCACTAATTTACTTTCTTTATTTAGGCATAACAGAAACCCCTTTTTGTTTTCTTCAACTCAAACCATCCTAACAAGCATCAAATGCGAATAATATGATATACAGTTATTCATATTATGCTTGAAACGGGCATTTAGTTTAAGAGATATTTCATAATTATGAAATTTTAAGGGATAAAATAAAAATAACTACATTACAAGTAACTTTATTGTATTTAATATGTTTAATTTTAAACTAAAAAAGTTTAAAATTAAACATTATATTATTAAGCCTTAAGCAGAAAAAACTTGATTAATGATTTTTTTATGTTAAAAAATTAAAATACATGCTAGTGCTACGTGGAACAGATGGCCCTTTGTTTTGGGACCAGATTCCGTCACGTGGTTCCCACTCGGAATTCATCCAATTCGTTTCTCATTGGCTGGTTAAAGTTCCCACGGATAGCCAACATTTTCTCCTTGACCGTCCGATAGAACCCGATCCAACGCTCCAAATCGCGCATCCCAAAAGCACTTCGCACCATTTTCTGAGTTCTATTTATATACATACCACCCACTTACCTTTCATTACCTAAATCAATCCGGTCTTTCAACTCTTTTCTGTTTGTTTCTCGAGAAATTTGGTTTTATTAGTGCTGTTTCGATTCTTCTACTTTTGAGATATGGATACTGGAACAAAGGTGAAGAAAGGAGCGGGAGGCAGAAAAGGAGGCGGTCCAAAGAAGAAGCCGGTCTCTCGGTCTGTCAAAGCCGGCTTACAGTTTCCGGTAGGTCGAATCGGTCGCTATTTGAAGAAAGGACGATACTCTCAACGCGTCGGAACGGGAGCTCCGGTGTATCTCGCAGCTGTCCTCGAGTATTTAGCGGCTGAGGTAATTAATAATGTCAATTGATGGTTTGTAGGGTTAGGTACATGGGATTATCAATTTTTGGGGGTTATAGTTCTGTGGGAATTATAATGTGATTTGTGATTTAGCGTTTGTATATTAACCTCACATTTGGAATCTCCTAGGTTCTGGAATTGGCTGGAAATGCAGCAAGAGATAATAAGAAGAACAGGATAATCCCAAGGCATGTGCTTTTGGCTGTAAGGAATGATGAAGAACTTGGGAAGCTACTTGCAGGTGTGACTATTGCTCATGGTGGTGTTTTGCCCAACATAAACCCTGTTCTCCTTCCTAAGAAGTCTGAGAAGGCTGAGCCCAAGTCACCATCTAAGGCTACTAAATCCCCTAAGAAGGCGTAGCCTTTTGATGTATTACTATTTCCCTCCCTGTGTAGTTTTCCAGTGTTATTTGGCTTGTTTAGGGTGCTTTAGCGTAGGAGGACTTGTGCACTGAAATTTCCTATGTTCTTCACATGGAATACCAGAATGGCAACATATCATGATGTGTTAAACAACTCGTTGAAATTTTCACATATGCTTGCATCTGCTTAGTAGTATTAATAGATGAACCCATTACCATGCGCTATCTGCAACCCAATGAAAGAAACCTTAATGTGCTAATTTAAACTATGACTCCTCATTGGAAGAAGCTTGGTTGGACTTGGAAATGATTTTAGTCAAGTTAGGCTTCATGTTCTAAGAATGTAAGGTGTCTCTGTCATAGTTAGTCATCCAGATTGGCAAAACAGTGCACACAAGCATTAAGAAGTTCATAACTAATGCAATCTAATCCACTATCGTGTCTGAGATCATACTCAAAAGTTTTAATTTTTTTTTTATCAAATGGTTCTCTTTTTTTACAGCATTTAATCACTTGATAAATTTGGTTTTGATTCCTTTATAATGAAGAGGTAAATTCGTTTATACATCTATTTTGAATTTTTTGAGTACGATTCAAATTGTCAGTTCAAGAAGCAATGATTTTACACAGTTCACAAAAATGTAAAGGAGTGGGTTTAAACTGTAGAGTACCGTTTTAAAGCTGCGAGCGCTACTTCAAATTTGTGAAAAAGTGGTCAGATGACGTGACAATGAACTCGAAGCCTTGAAGACTATTTTCCACGGAACGTGATCCTCTGTGCCCTCTATCCTGTTTTATTAAAATTGTATTTCAGTCATCTATAAATGTGGGACTTATCTTGTTCCATTGCTCTTATCTCTGTTTCATTGCATCTTAGCCATTTATTTATATAGGACCTACATAAATAGATGGCTGAGATGCAATAGAATAGAATAAGGACAGGGATTTGAGTTACTTTTTGAGTGTAAAGTTAGGGATTTAAATGACACATCTCTCCACTTTCAACTGATTTAGGCCCGTTCGGTCGATAGCATTTTAGCTATTTTTTAATATTTTGGAGGGTTAAGAGTTAATTATTTTGTTTGGTTATTAGCTAATAAGTTAGTTTATTTAACTCAGTTTTTTTATAGGAGTGTTTTTAGTGATCAACTAATAAAATTTTATTTAATTATATTATTATTATTATTATTGTTGTTGTTATTGATATTAATATTCTATATTCTATATTTTTTATTAGTTATAGACATAATTTTTGTAAAATTAAATATTTAAAATCTAATTTCTTATGAGATTTTAACTTATACTTTTATAAGTTATTTTACACATAAACAATTAATACTAATTAACTAATTTTATTTAATATTTTCAATAAACAGTTGAAATAATCCATTAGTCAAATCAACTGATATAATCAAATATTAATTAATCGCTAATAGAATCAACTAACACCTAATGCAATTTGCCGTTAATAGGGATGTTAATGGTTAGGGTTGGGCCCAGGTTGCCGATGGCCTGGCCTGGCCTGACCCTTCGAAAAAATGCTACGGGTAGGTCGAAATGGCTCAGCCCATGCGGGCCAAACACAACCAGTGGCTTGTCCGCGGGTCGAGACCAATCGGCTCGCCTAGGCCTCCAGTCGGTCTGAGTCGACCTAAGCGTTTAATATATTTTTAAAAAATTTTAAAATATATATACAATTTTAAAAAATTGTAATTGTTTTTGTTTAAAGTCATAAATTATAAATTATAACATAATCATTTATAGTAAAATGTCAGATGAAATTACCTATAAATTTTACAAAAATATTTATATAAAATACGAACCGATTTATATTTATTAAAAATATATAGCAATGATAATGTTGTCATAATTATTCTCTGTAAACAACTCAATTTGAACTTTTAATTTTATTTTTCATATTCACATAATATATACATTATGCATATATGTATTTATATTAATTTTAAAATTAATTAATCACTTTATTAATCTTAATGTATCGATTCCAAAATAATATATAAGTAATTCAGTTATTAAAACAAACAAGTACAGTTTATTACATTAAAAATAGCTACTATTTTATTAAAACTATAATACATTATATAAATTCTTTTGATTGTTTTTATAAATTATTTATTTCATTAAGCCAAAAATAGTTCTACTTTGTTTCCACAATCATTATATTCTACTTAATCTAAATTTATATAAATTACATTCATATTTTTTTCTCCTATCTAAATTCTAATATTAGAAGATTCATTTCTACCTAAGGCACTCTAATTAAAAATTTGTTAAGAGTAATTTATTAGATTCTTAATGGAAACCTTGATATAAGATATAAGTATTACTTTAAGTCCTTCTCATCCTTAGAATGTTATAAGCATATCATATGTTTATGTTTCATAAAATTAATAAAAATTTCACATTTTTTTAATATAGATATTATGTGACAACTTTAAATTATAACAACATATAATGAATTAATTATGATATAATAAAGTTATTAAGATGTATACAATGGTATGATTAATTAGGACATTTAATCCAATTAATTAGGACATTTATATGAAAAGTTATAAGCATATTATCATATATCCATATTTTATAAAATTAATAAAATTTTCACCTTTTTTCTTTTTAATATATGTATTATGTGACAACCTTAAATTATAACAATATATAGTTAATTAATTATGATATAATAAAGTTATTGAGATGTATGTAATAGTATGATTAATTAGGATATTTATATGAAAAGTTAATAAATTACCAAATTAAAAGTTATTATTAAAATTATAAATTACATGAATTACAAAATTTTAATTTATTTAAATTATTTAATAAATAATTAAAATATTTATTAAAATTTTTTTTTGTGATGGGCGAGCTGCTCGTTCACGGTTTCACGGACCACGTTAGGATCCAATATCTTAAGTGGATTTATTAATCTCTAAATTATCTTAAGTGTATGTATAGACTTTACCAATCCAATCACCAAGTTAGGATCCAAATTAATCCAGTTTAACACAAACAGATCACAAAAGAAGTTTTATAGTCAGATCCTGAATGCATTTCAAGTAAGTAACCAATCACGTTCAGAAAACAATGACTGGTTATTGTCATTGTTAAATATGTCAACCATGGCTTTCAGTTTAATCTAGTGAAGAATTCTCAAAAAGCTGATGTGCATTGATTATTCAGGAAATGAAGAAGCATAGCTTCCTATTTGCAAGAGAAGGGTCTCAGTACTAACCTGCCAAGACGAGGAAGCATCTCCATCTAACAACCATTGATCCGTCGTCAGCTATTCTTAGGCCAAACAATTTCATTCACCATCCTATGGAACCAATTCTTCTGTTCCTTTTATCCAAGACCAATTCTGTTCCATACATGCATAGTCAGAAATTTTGCTGGACCTACAGAAATTTATGGGTATGTATGAATGGCATAGGGTCGGCCTTGGATAAAAGGAACAGAAGATTTCATTCCCCATCCTACACTCACCTCTTGAAATATACGAGGACGCAAAGCTGATCCAGTTGTGTGGTTCTAGATAACCTTCCCTATCGCCACAATCGTAGTCCGAATTTCAAGAATCAGTAACAATGGTTAAGCTTCAGTAGCACGAAATCGTAAGGATATAGCTTCTAGTTTCTACGAGCAGCTTGCATCAAGCCTTTGGTTTTACCTTTTCTATTTAACTGCAATTTGTGTTCGTACATGAACACAACTTGCAATTGTCGCGTACATTTCTTGAGAAGTCATAGAAACAATCAATCAAAATCATACAGTAGGGTGAGTTCAATGATCACGGTTGCCAAAATTCATCCCACAAAGCTAAGATCAACACAGTACATATCCATTAGGGTCTAAGGATGGTGACGATAAAATTTAAGCAATCTTATTAAAATTCCAAAACAAGAAAGATTTGCCACTCATTGGATTATGTTCAATCACTACATCTATCGTAAACCTCTAAAACATTCGATGAAATCGAATGACATTCAAGAACTGGTAAATTTAGTAACCGCCTTAGTGCCTTCAGAAACAGCATGTTTGGCGAGCTCTCCGGGGAGGACCAATCGAACGGCAGTTTGGATCTCCCTGGACGTGATTGTAGGCTTCTTGTTATACCTCGCCAATCGCGAAGCTTCTTGAGCAAGCTTCTCGAAGATATCGTTGATGAAACTGTTCATGATCCCCATTGCCTTGCTTGAGATCCCTATATCTGGATGCACCTGTTTTAACACCTTGAATATATAGATCTTATACGTTTCGGTGCTCTTCTTTATCTTCTTCTTCTTCTTCTCGACGCCACCTTCTTTGGAGATCTTTTTCTCCGCCTTTGGTCGCTTCTCCGCTGACGCTGGAGCCTTCTCCGCAACCGCCGGTTTCTTCTCCGCCGGCTTCTTCTCGGGCTTAGGCGCCATAAAAACAAAAAATAATTAAACTCTAGTAAATTAGGAGTGAACAGAAATGGAGAGCGAGTCTTCGTCCGATGAAGAAGACTAGGGAAGAGCGTAAGGTATATATAAAGATGTGAACTTAATGTGATTGGTTGATATAGTCCCGCACGGATCGATGACCAGGCAAGAATACGGAGCGTTAGATGAAGATAAAGGGATGAATGGAGGGATGAGATCTAACAAATGCAGTAGAGTAGTAAATTTTTAATTTAATAAATTTATTATTAATTAATTAATTTTTATAAATTAGTAAATTTTTATAAATTAAAATTAATTAATTAATTTTTATTTATCAATTAAAATACTTTCTTATAATTATATTTTAAAATTTTTAATTTTATTTAGATATGTTTTCAGATACTGCTATACAATTACAACCCATCTTTGCTCAATGGATACAAAATACCCATGCCTTAGCATCTGTTGCAACGGCTCCTGGTGCAACAGCAAGCACCAGTTTGACTTGGGGGGTGGTGATTTAGTGGCCGTGAGCGGCAAAATTGCTTTGTCAAATTCTAAAAATAAAATAGAGGTAAAAAGTAAGAGATCAATGTTGTATCAGACTACTTGTCTTCTTGTAGTT
>JANZXR010026033.1:0-14901 GCA_027575705.1 Erythroxylum echinodendron
AAAAGGGTACTATTGATTTTATTGTGTTTGTATCAGATGATGATAAAATAAAGTGAATGTTGGGTTATTAACTTTCTATTCTTTATGGTTGTGGTTTTAAAAAAAATATATACATTCCGACATTTAAGTGTTAAGTGATGTGACACGCCACCCTCGTGGGGCACGGATTCAGATATCACTATCGATATCAGGTTCGGGTCCAGCGGGAGTGGGGTGTTACATTACAATAGTGACAGACGTATTTGTGACAAAAGGTAACGACTTCAAAAATTGGACACTATTAATAAGAGTGACAAATATTACTGCTTTTAGTGACAATTTTTACTTTCACTAAAAATACAATTTCTTGTAGTGCTAGTTTAGTGAATTTAGTCTCTACTAAGCACTCGTATGTTTTTTTAATAATCTTTATAATTTAATCTATAAGATCAGTTATTTTCTGGATAAGAAAGAGACATAACATGTACTAGTTTTACTATTCCATCATTATTTTATCTTGATAAAACTATAACTAAAAACAATTTAAGAATAATGCAGAAATGAAAATTGAATTTCATAATTATGATCTTATTATAATTTCAAATGCACGGTAGTTATTCCAAGGATTTTACCTTCAATATAAAAACGTCAAATGTAATTAACAAAATACATAAAGATAAAGAATATCTTTATTAATTAAAAATATTAATGTTATACACAAAATTGCATCCAACCTACTGAATACAAGGTAATAAACTAACAATCTCTTATTTGCATTAAAACCATTTACCTATGTATGTGATATCATAGCCATCTATATATAAATCATGTCTCTTTTAAGACAATGGATTCGTGAAAGGATCTTTAAGATTCTTTTCAGTGAGACCCGATCAAGTGAAACTTTTTGAGTACATATATGGATAGTTGATAAGAGCTCGATTCCTTTGCATGTGCAATGATTCCATTATTGTCACATTAAAATACTATTCGCTCAACAATTGATAGGTGAGAACTGCATCGAATTTTAGGGTATGGTTTGATATGTGTTTAACCATTTATTCAATTATTTTAGTACATGTTTATGGTAGAATTATGTTAATTTGTAATTTATTTGTGTTTTAAGTGTTTTATAGGTTAGAACAATCCTTTGAGATTAAATATGATGCTTTTGAGGTAGCTTGATGTGTTTGATAGTACTTCAGGGTAAAGATTGAAGAACGAAACAGTTTCGAAGCAAATTGGGGCCAACAAAAAGGCCTAACATAGGCCATGATCGTGGCCTGTAGGGCCATAGTAGTGGCCTGCGTCTGGCATATGTGCAGTCACTTCTAAACTTCACATTTTGAGGGATTTTCTAAACTTTTTGGACCCCGAATAGACCTTAGTTTAATCGTAAATAGAAAAGAACATAAATAGAACAACAAGAAGAGAAAAGAGAGCTTTTGCATCGACCACTTTAAAGAAACCCTAGATAAAATTGTAGAGAGATAGAGAAAGAGAAGGAAGAGAAAAGTGGAGAAAAAGTCGACTAATGTACTTCCTGTATCAGGAGTTTCTCGACATCGCCACCTCCCATCTCCGCTCAGATCATGTTTCCTATTTATTTTCCATTTTTATTATTGTATGGAATTGGGAATAACAACATGATGATAGGATTTTTGAATGTTGAGATGTTCTAAACTCAGCTTTGGCGATAGAATTTGAATGTTTGTGTTTTTACTACATTCATTGTTAATTAATTTCTGCAATTGCATAATTCGGTGATAAACTGAGAGGGTGAATGGAGTGAAAAATAATTAAATTGGGCTAACGAGAGTTAGGTGATTTAATAGAACAAGAATTAAATCAAATAAAAAACTTTTACGAAGAGAGATCTTACATAAGTTCCTGATAGCTTTTTGGAGAACTTCAGATCTAATTACGAGTTTAGATAGATTGTTAATCGAGAGATTGAAATTACAATAATCTGATTAGGGTTTATAAATTAGCGTTAATGATTATAACTCGAGAGATAGTAATTAACCCTAAGATCATTTAGAATCAATGATCTAGTAATTCGTAATCGATTTGGTTAACATTAAAGATACGTAAAAGTCTCCTTTCTCTCAATTAGTAGTTCTTTAGGTTGGTTCTTGAGTGTGCGTTGCAATTGCTAAATTGTTAATATTTGGTGATTAATTATTAAATTAAATTTCTTAATTGAATTGCATTCTTGTTTGAGTTTCGTTACATTTAAATTTCTATGATTTGTTTTGCCCTTAGATTTAGGATTGGATTATCCCTCTTTGTGGGATTGACAACTTAGGTACTACGTACATGACCCATATGCTTGCAAATTATTGAGGTTAATTAATTACGACTTACACACATCAAAAAACCACGATCACGTTTTTAACGTTGTTGTCAAGGAGGCAATTAGTGTAGTTCTTTACTCTAAGACTTTTTCACTATCTTTTGTATTAAAAAAAGAGACTGAAGTTTGGGGTATAAAGTTGAGACACATCAAGACATCTTAGAGTGAGGATGAGACATCTAAAGAGCCAAATGCCAAAAAGAAATGGAAAGAACAATGATGAAGGATAGATATTATACGGAACAAGGAACTTTTATGAACTAAAATGAGGCACAATATGGTTGGGGAAGTAATGACCCCTATTGGAACATATACACTCAAGAGTGGTAGAGCCACCCAAATTTCTATTGGTCCAACAATGTAAGGACTCATTTAGGGCATCAAGACCTATTATGATTTCAGCAAGATGAGTCCAACTCATGGGATTCTAAATTAGACAAGATCCTGGATAAGCTCACAGATGTCGAAGAGGTCCAGAAGAGACTAGAAGAGAAAATTAGGCAAGTAACGGAAAATCATGCCTCGTCTATTCACAATTTAGAGTCTCAAGTGAGACAACTTTCTCATGAATTTTATGAGAGAAGTATGGAAAACTCTATAAGAAATATGGAATTTCATCAACGAGAGCAATATGAGGCTATCATATTTAAGAATAGGGAAGAGCTATAAGAACTAGTGGAACACCAAGTTGAACCCCACCTTATTGAAGAATAAGAGATGAAGAAAGAGGATGAAGAAAAGAATGCCAACCCTCCCTATTATTCACCAGTTCTTGATATACCATTTGTAAACATCGAAAAATCTTTAATAGATGTCTATAAAAAGAACCTTATCTTTTAGATTAATGATGACTAAGTGACATTCAACATGAATGATGTATTAAATAATCCAAAAAAGAGTATCTCATTTAGGGTAATTGATGTGTTCGAATCTTCTAAAAAACAAAAGGATGAAGAAAAAATGACAATAGACATCAAGTTTGAAAAAGCTATGAAAGTTTCTGTTCGTGAAGTAGAAGTAGAGGAGACGAAGGTGATTAAGGAAGAAAGAAAGCAACTCACTTTCTTATAAGACAAATTGTTAGATTCGATGGAAGATTCAGGGAGTTTTGTTATTCCTTATTTTATTGACAATTTGTTAGTGAAAATGACATTATTGAAACTAATTAGTTTTCTCAATTTTATCAATATTGTCCTTCTAATCATTTTGCAATTTGTAGCTTACTTATAGGCTACAAAACTAAAATTGGTCATCACAGGGGGAAGCAAGCCGCTCATAATTGATCCTAACTGAGTTTTAAAGGATGAAGGTCAACCTAATGGCCATAAATTAGCACGTTTATTAGTTAGATTTAAATTTCTGCGTAGTTAGGTTTATTTTAAATTCTTAAATAAGTTTTGAATTATTTGGAATGTTTTGGATTACTAATTCTTTTACTCTCTTGAATCACTTATAAGATAGGGAAATACTCTCGATGTCAAGCGAATTTGATCTCAATATTATCGCCATCACCACCTCCATCACCATAAACAGTTCCGTTTTCTAATCCTTTTATTTTCATTTTTGTTAGTATTTTCTTCTTATGTTTTTTGTATATTGTGTTTTATTTCCCCTGGTTTGTTTGTGTACCTTTATCACATTGAGGATAATGTGTTGTTCAAGTGTAGGGAGGGTTGTGTGTTTTTACCTTGAGTGTGAATTTTGCATATTGTATGATAGTTTGTTTAGGTTGCATGATGTGAATTGTGTGAATGTGTTAATGGCTAGGACTTAAAGGGATAGATCTAGCCTTAAACATAGTCTTTTAGCTTATGAAGATTTATTAACTTGTGAAGTTAGTGACCCAAGTTACTTAGGGATAAATATACTGGTTAATTATGATATGATGTTAGTCTATTCACCCTAAGAATTTGCCATATGCATTTATAATTTAAGGCTAATCAATTAAATGGAATTATTAATACATTTTCATAAAAATGATTAGCTAAAACAATAAGGTAGGAAAAAATTTACGTTAAAAAATGTTGTATAATTTCAACTAAAATAACTATTCTGTTGGCCTTCGGGTTATGAGTAAAGCTACTAGTTGGTTAATAATGTGAGGTAGCTAAGGAACCTGATTGACATGCATCATAAATGTGTGCTTTCGTGTAAAAAGGCTATAATGACATTTCAACTAAATAGCTTAATAACAACATGTCTTAGTTGAGTAACTGGATCGACATTCAGCACAAATGTTTGCCTCTGTGTAAAAGACTAGGTTCATGTCCTTAAAGAAAAATCAACAAAAAAGAATGTTTTCAAATAAAAACCTACCAAACTTGTTAGTAGCTTGATTTTTTATAAAAACCTACTACGGAATAGCTGCACTTTTGTTTTGACTAAATGATTATCAATGTGTGTGTACAAGTGATACGGTGAATAGACTCAACATTAAAATTTTGATTAGTTGTATAATGAGTACAAGGTGCTTAGATGCAGAGTTTGTATGTTAATAATTTGGAACAACTTGAATGAATATGATTAGATTTAAATTATTTCATAAATTTGAAACCATTGCCTCATTATCCATTTTGTGTTGTTTTTTGTTTTGTTTGCTTGAGGACAAGCAAATGTTTAAGTGTGGGAATACTGATGGGTGTGAAATGCATCATATTTTAGGTTATAGTTTGACATGTGTTTAGCCATTTATTCTATTGTTTAGTATGTGTTTAGGGTAGAATTGTGGTAGTTTGTGATTTATTTGTGTTTTAAGTGTTTTATGGGTTAGAACAATCCTTTGAGCTTAAATATGATGTTTTTGAGGTACCTTGATGTGTTTATTAGTGTTTTTGGGTAAAGATCAAAGATCGGAGTAGTTTCAGAGCAATTTCTGTAATTGCAAAATTCGGTGATAAACTAAAAGGGTGAATCGAGTGAAAAATAATTAGATTGGACTAACAAGAGTTAGGTGATTTAATAGAACAAGAATTAAATCAAATCAGTAAATTGTGCAAAGAGAGATCTTGCATAGGTTCCCGATAGTTTTTTGGACAACTTCAGATTTAATTAGGGTTTTGGATAGATTGTTAATCGAGAGATTGTAATTCCCATAATTTGATTAGGGCTTATAAATTAGGGTTAATGGTTATAACTCGAAAGAGAGAAATCAACCCTAGGACTGTCTAGAACCAATAATCCAATAATTCATAATCAATTAGGTTAGCATTAAAGATAGATAAAGTTCCCCTTTCTCTCAATTGGTAGTTCCTTAGGTTGATTCTTAAGTGTGCATTGCAATTTCTAAATTGTTAATATTTTGTGATTTATTTTTGAGATGAATTGCTTGATTGAATTTCATTATTGTTTTAGTTTAATTACATTTGAATTTCTATTATTTGTTTTGGTCTTATATTTTAGGATTAGATTATCCCTCCTTATGGGATCAACATCTTAGGTACTACGCGAACTACCCATGCGCTTATAGATTATTGATGTTAATTAATTAAAACTTACACACCTCGAAAAACCATGATTAATAATTCTAGGAACTATTCCAAGTTCGATGACAAACTTCTTGATTCGAAATACTTCCTTTGTCGCCTTTAGCGCTGGAACATACTATACTTTGGTTATAGAATTCACGATGATTGGTTATTTGGAACTCTTCCAAGTTATCACATCACTATTCGGAGTGAAGATGTACCCTAATTATGATTTGATGTGATTATGATCAATCTGGAAATTATTATTATAATACCCCTGGACTCTTAACAAGCTAGAAACTATTATTATAATACCCCTAGACTCTTATCTCAGCTTCTTCATAGTCCAAAAAACTATCTTAAGTCTTTTCAAGCACTTATAAGATATTTTATAGTCATCGAGTGACCCTTATTAAGATTACCTTAAAATATACTCGCTATGCTCAGAGCATAAGGGACATCTAGTATAACACTAGCATCATATACATAATTGATATAATGGCTGGAGAATATGGAACATAATCTATTTTATCTCTTTTTTTTATGCCTTTAGATTTATATTCTATGAAAGAGAAATCTCATATGACATGGATAAGAATTCCTTCTTATAATTCTCCATACTAAATCTCTTTTGCATTTTGTCTACTTATATGGATTAGGATAAGGCAAGCAACCTGATCTATCTCTATATATCTTGGAACATAAGCTGCTTCTCTCTTCATGGATAAGTTTTTAGACAACCAAATCTTTAAAAATTAGAGCATTGGTATGTCTTTTACAATCAACAATACATCATCCATATATAGTACTAAAAGAACAAATATAATCCTACTAACTTCTTATAAACACATGGTTCATTCATATTTTTTACAAAATCAAACTCTTTGACTGTCTCATCAAAATGGATGTTAGGGATGAGGCTTTTGACTTGAGTACTAGCTGACACACTACTTCCTATAGACACAACTCCATGATGCTTGCTCAACTCTACAAATAGACTTTTATAACTTATACATTTGATTAGAAAGTATCTTGGATTCAAAATCTTCAAGTTGTGTCATATACATATCCTCAGGAAAATTCTTACTATCAAATGTTCTTTTGATGTCCATCTGCTAGATTTATAATTATAATATGTGGTTATAACCAATAAGATCCTAATGGACTGAAATATAGTTACTAGTAAAAAAGTTCATCAAAATAACTCCTTATTTTTTACTTATAATCTTTAGCCACTAGCCTCACTTTTCACGTGCGTATATTACCATTCATGTTAGTTTTTCTTAAAAAAAACTATTTAATTTAAATAAAATTAAATATCTCATATTTGATTTTTGGATTTTTTAAACTTTACAATTAAGTCTAAATTAATTTAAATTTAATTTTCTCTTTTGGACTCTGAAAATGATTATAAATAATAATTTAAATTTATAATTAGAATTAGATAAATTAAAATTTCTTATAAGTTATCTTTAATGTGCCAATTAAATAGTTTATAATTATGGATTAAGATTGAGGTCTAACAATATGTCATAACTATCCAAATATTAGAAATGTCAAAGTTTAACCAAGGGTTGAAAAAAACCTGTGCAGTTCTCAATGGGGCGACTGTACAGGTTTTTTTCTATTTAAGGTTGGCTAGCAGTAGGGCCTCCTGTGCACTGCAAACCATAGGCCAGCCTACCCATCATAGCAAGCCCATGAACACAGACCCAATGACACGTTAGAGAAAATTACCAAGCCCAATTATCTTGACATCCAATTAATCGTAGTTTGTTGTTTATTATGCTAGTCCACCAAATTAATGATTAAAATTCTATCATTCTCCCACTTGGATAGCATAACTAACATCAATGAACAACAGAAACAAATCTCCAGATTAATTTAACAATATGTGGGCACAATAGGATGTCAAAATAGAGCCAATAATCTCTCAATTATAAGTCCATAATGAGGTTGTAAGTATCTTAACAGTATAGAAATCAGACCCGATAGGAGTACTGATAGCATATATGCAAGATACCTATACCTCAATGACCTAAACAGAATGTGTCATAAAGAAATGCACACAAAATGGTGATCTCTATGTGCAAGTTTAAACAAAACGGCCTAAGCATCCACCCAAGATGCCAATTGAGATTTAACAAAATATCTCAGAACAATAAAATGAGATTGGGTACAAATTGTCTTCAACAAAATGCCATATATATAAATATTCAAATGTATCTGCGCAGTGTATCTAGAAAGTATATGGCAATAACAATAATAGTAACAATTATAAACAAAAGTCTCTAGATTGAATAACAAAATAGTCAAATACAATGTCGCTACATATAAAATTAACACAAAAGACGAACTCCCACTAATCCAAGGCATCAAAAGATTTAAATAGACCCATGTGGGTCATAAAAGCCTTGATCGGTGAGCATATGCTCTATATGAGTCTGATATTCCTTAACCTTCTCTCTAACAAACATATACTTTGTATCAAAATGCTTCGAACGCTTGGAGTTCTTACATATTTGACAGAAGCCCACCACAACAGAGTTATCAAAGTATATGGTTAGAGGTCTGGAAACACTCTCCATAAGATGAAGCTTAGAAATGAAATTCCTCAACCATATTGCCTGTCGAGTAGCTTCGTAATAAGCCACATACTCTGCCTCCATTGTTGAAGTTGTTGTAAGTGTTTGTTTAACACTTTTCTAAGATACATCTCCTCTAGCAAGCATAAAGATATATCCTGATGTGGATTTGTGATCATCAGGGTAGCCACCATAATCAGAATCAGAATAACCTATCACCTCAAGGTGATCAGACATCCTTTAAGTGAGCATATGATCATTAGTACCTTGTAGATACCTTATAACTCATTTTATAGCTTGCCAATGACCCACACCAGGGTTGCTTAAGTATCTCCCAAGTACACCATCAACAAAAGCAATATTACGACGTGTACAAACTTGAGCATATATAAGACTGCCAATAGTTGAAGCATACGGGACCTTTTCCATCTCTGACTTTTCTTTATCATTTTTAGGACACTGGCTATTCGAGAGTTTTTCACCCTTTTGGATGGGTGCACTATAAGGATTACAAGTCTTCATGTTGAATCTATTCAAGATCCTTTCAATATTTCTTTTATGAGACAAACCTAAAACATACATCGTTATGATGTATATTTTAATCTTGTCATCATCCAATAATGTTCATTCTTTCCAATTAATAATTGATTTATAATTAATATTTAAAAATCTTTTCAAATAATTTAATATGACTAGAGAATTTCTTAAACCACTACTAATAAAGAAGAATGGAATATTTTTCTTAATTATTTTAGAGTGACAAATCCTTTATTGTGTTAGCCTAAGGTTTATAATTAACGATTTTGATGATAATTGTATAATATTTCAAAATTCAAATTGGATTTATTCCCTTATATAGGAAATAATATAATTTTTAAAAGGAAATAAAATTATGGAATAATTGCTTTCTTTCTTATAGGAATGTAATAAATCGGGTTCTAAAACTTACTAAGGGTTAGAATCTTAGACTATTGAGTCATATCATTTGAGAATTTATGAAGTACATTTCATTCACATGCATAATATTCGCAGACACACATGAATCATGATTTAGTAAACATTTCCAGGATTGTATGTGCATTCAATTGACATATTCTAGGATATGAAAGGTTTAAAATGATCATGATGTGAATTGTGTATTGTTTTTGTTTTGAATTTTGGTTTGGTGGATTATAATTGGTAAATTTGGAATTAATTGTTACAATTAGAAAATTGATGAATTAAAATGTGCATTTACTTTAAGAAAAATGTCAAATTGATACATGAAAATTTAGGATGACTAAGCCTATGAAATAAGTTACACATGGTAGTAGAATTGAGTGACATTTGGCATAGGAAATTAAGTAACAAATGGCAGCAGTGATTGAGTGACAAATGGCCCAGGATATTGTGATATTTGACAGCTTATATATGGTACAAATGAAATACATGCATAGGTGACAAATGTCATTATGAAATGGTGACACCTAACACCTAATGAGTTAAGCTACTACATGGACAGTTTCTGCTAGGTTCATTCTTCTTCTCTTTTCCTCTCACCACTGAAACACTATACCCTCACATCCTTGTGTTTTGCTTAAGTTTGTATCCAACTGCCACACCAAAAATCCATATTTTCACCCTTCACAAGATAGTTATAGAACCAAAACATTGTTGTTTTTTCTATTGTCTTTTATCCTTGCTAAAAACCCATCCAATTCCTACCTTGTATTTGGGATGATTTTGCATGTATATAAGGCAAAGTAGAGTTGATGAATTGAGGTGGAACTTGATCTAAACCAATAAGTAAAGTATTCAGCTTTGTGTCGTGGTGCGTTTGACACAATGAAGGAGAGGTTGGTTTCGGCACCCATAATTAAGGTTCCAGATTGGGATTTACCATTCGAAATAATGTGTGATGCAAGTAATTACGCCGTTGGAGCTATTCTTGGACAAAGAGTGGAACGCGATCCACATGTAATTTACTACGCATCAAGAACCTTAGATGAAGCTCAAAATAACTACACAACCACTAAAAAGGAGCTCTTCACTGTGGTGTTTGCTTCAGACCTTATTTAAAGCAAACTAAAGTGATTGTGTATTCAGATCACACGACTTTGAAATATTTGATTAGCAAAAAGGATGCAAAGCCTAGGTTGATTTGATGGGTTTTGTTGCTTCAAGAGTTTAACATTGAGATAAGAGACAAGAAGGGAGCTGAGAACCTTGTAGCTGACCATCTAAGTCAGACAAACACGGATTCCCAGTCTGGAGAAGTGGTTTCGGGTGAGTTTCCCGATGAACAACTATTTTAGGTTGATACAACATAGGCTTGTCGTAACCCATGGTTTGCATACCTGGTCAATTCTCTGACAAAACACGGATTTCCAGAGGATTATACGAGGGCACAATGACATAAACTGAAGGCTGAGGCCAAGTATTACATCTGGGATGACCCATATTTATGGAAGATGTGCTCAGATCAAATCATAAGGCGATGTGTACCCGAGGAAGAGATTCCTTCCATCTTCCAATTCTGTCATTCGTCAGCTTGTGGTGGCCACTTTGGACCACAAAGAACAGCAAGAAAGGTACTCAAATCTGGATTTTACTGGCCTGATTTATTTAGAGATTCATATGCCTTTTGCAAAGCATGCGATAGATGCCAATTTACAGGTAATATTGGTCGCAGAAATGAGATGCCACAAACACTTGTTATAGTTTATGAAATTTTTGATATTTGGGGCTTTGATTTTATGGGACCTTTTCCCTCGTCTTTTAGTAATCAATATATTTTACTTGCGGTTGATTATGTTTCAAAATGGGTTGAGGCGAAAGCCACACGTACTAACAATGCCAAAGTAGTTGTCGATTTTGTGAAAGCTAATATTTTTGTTAGGTTTGGCACACCGAAAGCTACATTAGTGATCATTGAACCCACTTTTACAGCCGAGTTGTGCAAGCATTTTTCAAGAAATATGGTGTCACTCATAGGGCATTAACCACTTATCACCCACAAACAAATGGGCAAGCCGAGTTGTCCAATAGGGAGATCAAGAGCATCTTGGAGAAAACGGTGAACCCTTCGCTCAAGGATTGGAGTGCGTGCCTTGAGGATGCATTGTGGGCATATTGAACCACTTACAAGGCACCATTAGACATGTCACCCTATTGACTAGTCTATGGCAAGACATGTCACTTGCCCGTGGAAATAGAACAACGCACGCTTTGGGCGATGAAAATGTGCAACACAAGTTATGATGAGGCAGGGCAGCAGCGTAAGCTTCAACTCCAAGAGCTTGAGGAAATCCGCAACAACGCTTATGAGAATGCCATGAGTTACAAAGCCAAAACCAAGGCATTTCATGACAAAAAGATTGTTGAAAAGAGGTTTAAAATCGGTCAAAATGTACTTCTCTTTGACTGTACTCATAAACGTTTTGGAGGTAAGTTGCGTTCTAAGTGGGTTGGCCCATTTGTTGTTGCAAAAGTCTATGATAATGGTGTCGTTGACATTCAAAGCATGGAAACTTCAAAAAAAATTTTAAGTCAATGGACATAAATTGAAACCTTTTTATGAAGGATTTGAGCCACGCTTATTGGAGGTACATTATGTAAGTAAACCCGACTACTACTAGGCGTGGCGCCGTCGAGCCCAAGATGTTAAACAAAGGCGCTACTTGGGAGGCAACCTAAGGAATTTTTAATGTTAAGCTTCGATTTTTATTTTTTTGTGTTATTTCATTTATTTTCTGTTGATTTATTTCGATTTTTGATTCTGTGCTCAGTGCTTAAAAATTAGTCTGGAACTGATGTGTGTGTGACAGTGCATTAATCGTCATAACTGCCAATGGTTACAGGATGGTATACGACATGATCATGTCGTATGCTTGTGTTCGCATAACTGCAAGAAACTACAAAAATTTTAATTGCTCCAAGTTTACCCGTTGTTTTGTAATGTTTATATGCTCTACAGGGCAGGTGTTTTGGGGTACACAGATGAGGTTCAATTTTTTTTCACACACAATGAAAATTTCAAGTGTGGGTACACAAGTGTTTAAACCAAAGAGGGAAGTCCAAGTAGTTTCAGCAGCGAGCCCCCTCCATTTCCCCCGTCACTATGATCCTGATAAGTTCTGCCCTTAATCTAGGCCTCTAATTTATATTGTCTTGTCTTTGATTACATTGCGGACAATGTAAGTTATAAGTGTGGGGTGGGGAGACTGTGTTCTTTTTATATTTGATAGCTTTCTTTTGATATAATGAAAAAAAAATGTTGCTGGTTTTTCCGTGATTTTTCATGTTGAGTCGTCATAGGACATGTGCATGTCGTGATGCTATGTTGGTTGCAATTGCATTTTATCTTTTCTGCATGCATGGTTTACACAGCTTTGCATGGGTCTACTAGCTGATACGACATTGTCATATGGTAACTAGTTGCACCTGTTAGTTTATTTATTTTCATTTTTGAATGTTCATGCATCAATTAACGTGCATAACAGAGTAAATCCCACCTTAAATTGTCTTGTCTTGAAGTGATTTGAAAAGTTCAACTCTTTAAGTGTTTTTAGCTTAATTGATCTATTTTTGACTCCCATCTTAGTATAACGTGAACTAACTAATACACTTAGAATCAAATAGGCCATCGGCACAATACACCTTATAGGAGTAATAACATAAACCACACAAAATTAACCATGAGATTTTTTGAGCTGCTTAAGAGGGAGTACAACATTACATATACTCCATATTTCTTTTATGTGTGCGTGTATAGTGTGTTCCCTGCCAGAACCTGACATTTGAGTTTGTATCAAAGCCACATTTAGTATATCGAGATGAAACTAAGGCATTGTTTGTGTAACCCTTTGCTATCTAATTTCTTTGAGTATCCCACACAGTGAATTATTCCTTGTAGTCCCCGTTTGAGCCTAAAACTTTTCTTTGTTCTTATGTTAAAAACCTAATAAACCCTATCCTTTTTTTTTCTTCGTTAGCCCCAGAATTTGACGCCCAACTAGGAGGAATTGCCAAGTAATATGTGTCTATTTTGTTGAATCAGATCCTTCATGTGTATAATGTTTACGTCATGCTCCTAGTTGTTGCGTGGTGTTAGGCTTGAGAGTTAGAAAACAATTCGGGGGAGAAAAAAAGAAAAAAATAAATAAAGAAAAAAGAAAAAGAAAAAGAAAAAATAATAAGAAAAGAAAAATATATATTCAAATTCAAAAATGTTTTCTTCCCTCGAAACAAGATTTATGAGAAACATCTTGATGAATGAATGGAGAATGATGATTCGATAGGAAGGAATGATTCAGCCAACTTGTGATAAATTCTATGGCCATATGTGTCATATGAGATATGTGTTACTTAGTACATACTTTGCTCCTCTTAGTTTCTCTTTCTTCGTTAAACCCCAATAGCCACAGTACAAGCCTTTAAAAGACCTAGTTGATCGATGTGGGTTTTTGAATCTGAGCTAGTGGTAGAGATTGGACTCTATGTCAGGACTATAGAAAGGACAACTATGCATTGATTTTGAGAGAAACACTACACCCGAAATTCTATATGAGTGTTGAGTGAAATCGGAGAGGGTGTGGGTGATATTGCTTTCTATAGGGTAATGTCGAAGTGGTTAACATTCTTAATTAATTAGGAGATCGATCGTTCATTCATTGTTTATTTGATTCTATGATTGTATTTGTTGGTTTATGAAGTGTTAGGTATGGGAGAAAGAATGGTGATGAGAGGTTGGAAGCCTTGAGGTTTTGAATGGATTGAATACTTGAGGACAAGTATTGTTTAAGTGTAGGGTTATTTGATAGGTTGCATTTCATGCATGATTTATAGGATAGTTTGCATTCATTTTGCATGTATCTGTTTATTATTTATGCGTTTTTGTGTGCTTTTATGTTTGTTATGTGTACAGGAGACCAAAGTGGGGATTGGAGTCGTAATGCAGGAGATTTGGGCTATTTTGGAGAAGATATGTACTGGAAATAGATACGACATGACCATTTCGTATCAGGCAAGAACTGGGCATAATTTATGGACAAGTTTTTAAGCCCAATTGTCATCTATCTTGGGCTAGATCTTTGTTGGAGAACGCCGGATACAAGCTGGGAAGCCAGAATGAAGAGTCTTACTTGAAGATTAATTAGGAAATCTTTCCTAATTTTGGCTAGGGTTACAAATTGGAGAGGATATAAATACCTTAGAGCATAAGGGAATCGCACGCTCTCTTCCTTCTCTTGTTTTGAGTATTCAGCCACCAGCCACCATTGTTATTGCAATTTTCATGTTATTTTATTGTGTTCTCATATTAGCCATGAACAACTAAAACCTTTTCTAGTCAGGGTGCTTGGATATTCAGCCATGGATGATTTGTCAGACTATGTTTTTATTTGTTTATGCACTTCAGATATTTATTTTATTCTCGTGCTTGGACCAGGTTTATTATTGCTTAATTTATTATGCAATGTCATGAGTTGTGTGATTGATTAAGTGATAAATTGCTGAATAGGATAGTATTGTCGTGGATATT
>JANZXR010026063.1:0-14898 GCA_027575705.1 Erythroxylum echinodendron
ACACTCTTCTTCCAATTATACCCTTAATGATTGAGAAATGTCCCATTTGTCCTTCAATTTATTCCTTATGTCTTTTAGATGAAAGTGTCTTGCCAAAAACACCCTTGCACATTCTAACACAACAGTTTCTTCTAGAATACTCTTCTCTATTGTCTTACATTTCTAAAGACATCAAAAGCATTCAACTTGGTTTAGTAGTGTAAAAGTTATACTTCAAACATTTTGGGACTACTCTTGTCCCAAACAATATACTATGCACAACTTCCATATGAAATTTAAATATCTTATAGCCTGAATTAGATTTCAAGTTCTCCATATTATTTGTAGCTCCATGTCTCTAGTTTACGACAAATCAAAAATCACCTTATTTGAATCTGTAGAGCTCCAGAAATTATAAAAATACTAAAATATGTTCAGTGGAATAACATCAGTTCATATTATTGAACAACACACTCACTGTACCCGTCCAATTATTTTCACTAAATCTTTCTCATTTCATTTCATATGGATAGGATTTTTTTCGGAGATGTAGAGAAATGTCTTAAAAATCCAATGGTTCAAGAATCAAGTCATTTGGATGTCTATCGAAGGAGTTATGGCTAAAATGAGAACATGCTGACGTCATGAGATGATTGCTGACGTCATTCTGAGACGAATTGGAAAAATAGGTATAACTTTCTGTACAGAATTCGGATCCAGGTGTTAATTAGATGGATAGAAAGAGGACTTCAATATCTACAATTCTTATGAAGACCTTAAAGACCAATTTTATCATCTAGAGGGCCAAATTTGCACTAGAATATGTTTTGGACAAAATGAGAAGATGCTGACGTCATGAGACAATTGCTGATGTCATTTTGAGACGAAGCAAACTGAGACACAAAAAGTCAAACTGAGACACAAAAAGTCAAACTGAGACGGTGAACAGTAACTGAGACGATTAACAGTAATTGAGATGATGAAAAGTAACTGAGACGATGATGACATCATTCTGAGACGAAGCAAAATGAGACGATCAAATTGCGACACAAAAAGTCAAACTGAGACGATGAACAGTAACTGAGACAATGAACAGTAACTGAGACGATGATGACGTCATTCCAAGACGATACTGACGTCATTCTGAGACGGTCAAATTGAAACGCAAAAAGTCAAACTAAGACGATGAACAGTAGCTGAGACGATGATGACATCATTCCAAGACGATACTGACGTCATTCTGAGACGAAGCAAAATGAGACGGTCAAATTAAGACACAAAAAGTCAAACTTAGACGATTAAACCTCATAACTTGTAATGCTCGTATCTTTTGACTCCAATATCCAAAATTTACAAACTTTATATCGTTAGAATGCTGGTAAAAACATCTAAAACTTTCAAGAAGATAATTTTGCCAAAATCTATCTCTGTAAATTCACATTTTCTCCTGAAGTCAGAACACGAATTTCACCTTCAGCTCCCAATGTACTGGACCTGTTTTTCACTTCATGAAAAATTTTGAGACGCTTAGAGATAGAATTGAATCTCGATGTTTTCATACTAAATGTAGCCAAATATCTCTAGGTTAATCCAAATTAAGAATCATCTCGTTTGGACAACTAGAGAAAACGTTGTGGCTAAAAGACTGAAGCATATTCAGGGAATATTTTCCAGATCACTACCAATTTTTTTGTTTCCACGTCTTTCTTTATCTCAACTCATACCTAGATCACTCTTTTCACTTTCTCTACTTCTCTTTTTCAACAACATCATATTTAACACCAATTATACCCGGAAGTTGTCAATGAATGCATGTACCACTTTTTACGTGAAAACATTTAATATTTATGTGCATATATACAAACATTATGCATGAGTAAGAAAATGCATTTCCTTAATCTCTCTTTGAACTCTTATGTACTGAAATTTTGAGTCCTAACCCTTAATATGGGGACGGGATGTTACAATTTTTCTTTTGGTCCAAACAAGCATGTCTCTAGCTTTTTAAGCTATTAGATAGCATATATATGTTCTAACAAGATTCACTTATGTCTACATAATTAATAAATATTATGTACGTAAACTCGAATTTAACAGATTAATTTTGACTTAAATAAATTTTGAAATGAATTACAATTTTAAAAACTAACTGAAATGATTCGAAATTTTATTACAAAATGAGGGCATTCTATTATTTCCTTTCAATCCTTTTCTCAATAGTTATTTCTTTGGCATACAAATGATTGTGTAGGAAAATCTTCTTCTGCTAATTCAAACTTAGCATTATAGGCCTTAATATCGAGTGAAGATTATCTAATTACCTTAATTTTTATGTGTAATTGTATTTTTAATTTTTAACTTAATTTTAAATCACTTTTTTACGACTTATAATATACATGAGTATTATCTTTTTAGTCCTCCTGACAAACTTAACCAGAAGACCTGTAAGTTACTAAATCAGCAGAAAACATAAAAGAAGCTTTTCTTCTTTGTTGAATCTGAAATTATAATGAAGTTTTTGGTTGCTAATGGTCTAAACTCTTGGATTAGAACCTTTTTGATATCGACACCTGGTGTAGCTTGAGATGTGGTGGTACGATAGAGATAAGATTAAACATATTTTTGACCGGTAAAGGATTTCGTTGCAGGGCCTTTTGTAGAATCTTAGGAATGATAAGAAAGACTGATGAGCCTTGTTAGTCTTGCAGTTCTTTTTAAAAAACATGGCTGGAGATTGGAGGAAAGAAGGTCATAGAGTTTGTAGATGGCTAATTTTAGCTGGCTCATTTGTGGTCACATGGTACAGCATTGGAGTCGAGGGGAATAAACTTTTATTGATAGGCCTTGTGTAACCGTTGATGCTTCGACATGATGTTATAGCAATCAATGATGCGAAAGAGATGGACCCCGCATTGAGTGGGAAGATTTGTGTCAAGCCCAAAGGAGACTTACTAGTGACCCACATTTTCATAGTAGTCGGGTCAGTCAAGGTAAGGTACCGTGGGTTGAGTGAGTTAAAATGTTTGAAACCTTGTAGATGAGCATGATCCATCCTTGGTTGTTGGTTTGATCGACGAAGGCTCAAATCAAAAGGAAGAGACTCGTGAGTTACTACAAAAATCACATAATTCTAATGATTCTTCAAATTTTAGTGAAGATACCACCATTATGACTACCAATAACTCAAAAAATGGTCAGATACCCTGCAATAATTCATATTTCATAATTATTAAGCAAGCAACATTTGACTTATGAATTAGTAGAAGACCTCGCTATAGAAAATTAACAAAAAAAGATAAGGAAAGGAACGGGAGTAAATCAACAATAATATCCTCTTGCAGGTCCTACAAGTGAAAGAGTTTAAGTTATTTTTGGTAGGGAACAAGACATGACATTAAAAGATTAAAGAATTAGTGAGATAAATATTTTACCTTCCATAGATAAGAAAATAGAGATGGTGGGTCAATTACAAAAGCCTTGTAAAGCCTGCATAGGTAGTACTCTCCCACAATTCTCAGTATTAGTAGGAGAAGATTCATAAAAGCTGAAGCAGTCCTAAAAAAGCCTGAGAAGGTAAGATGAACAAACTATAAGAAAATAAATGCTAGTTCTATTCCCACACCTAATTATTAATTTAAATCTAATTATAAGGTTTTTAAAAAAATCAAGAAATTAGGCAATAATATTAATTGTATTACGGTCACAAAATATTTCATGAATGTAAAGATTTGAAAAGGTCAAGATAGAGGTCAATAATGGAATATATATAAGTGCAATATGCTACTGAGGTGAATACAGCTTTAGAAGAAACAAAAACATGATTTTATGTCACTATGATCCAACTGAGCATATTAAAAATGTGAAATTTTCTATGCAAACGATTGTTTTAACAATTCATCGAGTAGAACATTTATTTGTAAATCAAGTAAGAAGGTCACTTTTATCTAAAGGTAAAAATTAGTACAGTAAGAAATTTTGTAAGAGAAACATTATAAAAAACACAAAAATCCAGCAATAAATAAGTCCATTAACTCTTTCACGCGTAATAATGGAACAATGAAGATGTGACATCAAGAGACGATTAAGACATTGCATGGGAATATAGTCGAGTTCTGAGTTTAAGCCCATGCATTTTTACCGGAGCAAAGAGTGTTACATGTCCCTAAACTTTTATAGGTTATTAACAAAAATTTGGAAGAAATGGACATATTTGCATCAAAAAGGAGTAGAAATTGTTCGTCGTTTCTTGGTATGGTTAAAACAACCACCTCAAAAGTAAACACGAGGAAGTGTGAATCTATAGAAAATAAAGTGAGAAAGAATTTTTATATAATGAATTAAGAAGCAAAAAGAAATGGAAATGGAGGTATGATCTAAAAGTTGATAAAGACACTAAGAACTTTGGTGAATGGAACCTCCAATAGTCTTGTTTAACACAAAAATTCTGTAAGTAATGGGAATAAAAGAATAGGAAAGCCTTTGAAGAAGTACATATGTAACAAATGCAAAGTACTGTTTCTTTTTTTCATTCAGTTAGAAAAATGTAGAGAGTGATATAAGAGGGAAACGGTGGATTGGAAAGTAACCAAAATAGGTCTTTGACCGACTATATAGGCGACTCCTTCTGCAAAGCTCAGTAGAAAATTCTTTTGCTATAAAGTTTTCTTCATTACAAAAACAAGAATTAGAAAACAAAAAGTAATCAAAAAATAGAGCGATTGATAAATTTTGAGCTAATGTTTGTTCCTTATTTTGAACTCATGGCCAATGGAACAAAAAGGAAAATGAATGATTATGAAAAAAAAAAGACTGAGAAGTAGCAAGAAAAGGGTAAGCAAAAACTTATCTACAAAATTTTATGGTAGTAATCATATGATGATGGTGGTTGTTGTTACAATATCAATCACTATGTTATCTCCCCAAGAAAGGCAAGCCTTTAAAGTCTTTGCAACCTTCTTCACGTTATCACCTTTAGCTCTCAAAAACCATCCAACATAAGTATCATTGTAGAATATCTCCTATGATTAGGTAGAACATAAGGTTAATGGCAATAGCTATTCCTTCTAGTAATAATATAATCTTGAAGATAGAGACAATAGAAACATGACAGGCTTTTATCTGAAATTGAACATTTGGATTATAAATAAAAAACTTGACGTCAAGCCTTCAAATTGAAAAGGAAGTATTCATAATTATGATGGAGAAATGAGGCAGAAATACAGAAAACTTTAAACTTCACCCATAAAAAAGATTAACAGTGAAAATACACAAAACCCTATTTCCTGCCCATTCTAAAAAAAATGAAGTAATATCAAGGGAAAGAAAGAAGGGAAGATAAATTGGAAATCTTCTGCTTTATGCAACAATTGAAAACACGGGGAAATAATATAGTTTAGTAGGTGGACTATAGAATTAACTTTTGTCAATGTGGTTTTTTTTAATTTGTTTTCTTGACAATAAGATTTAATTGCTTGGAACTAAAAAAGGGGACTTGATATGACATGCATACTCCTGTTTGTTTGTTCATATTGTTAAGTTATTTTTATAGAAGAATAAATTGTTGATTGATAGGAAAATCAAAATTTAAGAATTAGTCAATTGTGTCAGATAATTTAATGTTAACAGTGAATGTGCTATTTTCTCGAGCTCCTTAAGTTTTAAGGATGTGAGGTTATAAATGAACCACCAGCTTGTTATGGGCGAATTTATGTCAGCTTGTGATCAAATCCTTTTATACTGGATTCTCCCGCTCAATTACTCCACTCAATAATTCTCAACTACTAGATATTTCCACTTAATTATTGCAAAGATTTATGTCAGATAATTTAATATTATCACCTATTAAGTCATGTCGCATCTCAAAATTGGTAGCATAAGTATTTATTGCATGCCTCTGTGCTTTTATGCTAGTGCAAATTTTGGGTTGAATTTCGTTAGTAAGTTAAACTGTTCAGTCAAGTAAAGACAACCAAAATTTATTAATATGAGGGCTCCCAACTCAATAACTCTTAACATTTATGCCATGATGTCAAAATTTGTCATTTTGGCTTATTTTAAAGGTATCATAAAGACGATGAATCGATAAATATTTCTCCATTTTCATATCAGAAATAAACAGGAAGAAAGAACATAAAATAAACACACCCATCGATGGCCGATGTGGAACAAATATCCCTCTTAAAATATCAGGAAAACTAACAATGTTATTTTTCTATACTTTAAGAATCAAAACAAAAATGGTATTGCTAAAACAATAATATTAGCAAAAAATAACTAGAGTGCGGGGCATCAAAAGTATTAGGAAAAAGTAGCTAGAGTGTAGGGATGGTCCAACTGTGTAAGTCGTTAATAATTTCAGATAGGGCAGGTGACGACGAAGGAGGTGTCAGGGCAGATGCTGGGACGTTAATAGGTTTTGGCCAACAATGCGTTATAGTGGAAATAATGTCCTTGTCTTGAATTTAGAGTGATTGGAGTAGTGTTTGTGGAACCAATAAAATAGGAACCTTGCTAACTTGAACAACATCATGAAAGCCATTTGTGAAATTGAGCGGTGGACATCAATTAATCAAGGAAAAAAATTTCACTAACTGGAATTTTATGCATTCATAAGACCTATGTGCAATAGCTACACATCGCAAACTTACAGAAGCCATATCTTCTACAAATTTCTTAAAAAAGGACAACTGCAACTAGAGGCCAGTTTCAATAAAAGGAAACATCTGATAGTTCCCATCACAAAAGGTAAACATTCTCACTAACATTTTCTTTATCGATAAGTTCTATGTTGTCATTTGCATCAGTGTATTTTTCACACAAGGCTACTACAATTTCAACGATTCCTTTCCAATATAACTGCACTTGAGAGTCAGGCTCTAAGATAAATCTTTGAGTCAAGCACACATTGTGATTTGAAATATGAAAAACCAATGGTTTATATACCAGTCATAACTATATCAATTGCAGATTATTATTTAGGCAAATCCCAAGTATAATAAACTTATATGTCAGATTCTAGATATTTTAATTGCAAGAATGATTGTGCCTAATTAGAATATGATATTGTTTACTATTAGATCACCATTGCATTTTGTGAGTATAACCACATTACCCATTTTATTGCAACACCGTCTCTCCTTTTTTTATGAGTTGAAAAGGAATACAAGGATAATGGTAGATTGAGAGAGGATATTGTCGAAATTCATTCCCAGTTGCAAACAATGAAAAGCGAATATCAACAATTTAAGCATTACCCCTTAAAGAAGTAAGCAACTTAAAACAACATGGAAAAACTTTGAATGCATATACTAGAATAGCTTTTTCTATTGGTGATCCAAAGACCTCATGCTCTCCCCCATCCTGCCAGAGAGTATTACAAGTCTATCATGATCTAATGCTCTTAATTGCTTCAAACTCTTCACAAACTGATGAAGGGAAAAATTAGCAAAAAGAAACAGATATTAATTATATGAACTTGCCTTCGGAATAAAAACAGTGCCATTTGTGTTATGTGCAATGCCTTCAATGAGTAAAGAGGATAACAAAGGAGATAGTTGTGACTTGTTTTTTTTGGTTTAATCCTTCATCCGCCAACATAAGCATCAACAACAGTCATCTATAAAAGAAATCTATTGCTATTAGTGTGCGTAGCAAGCCAAAAGTGGGGGTTCATATCACTAGAAAAATGTTTTCCATCAAGAATTAATCAGCAGTAGGACTAAGTTTTTTTCCATGCAAACGACACTGAAGTTTACATTTATTTGACTACATTCGTGGAAGTAATTGATATTGTACATGGAATACAACCGAAGTATTTACAAGTGTTAAAAAAAATTAATTACCATAGTCGTCACCATCTAATGATGAGCTACAAAAAGAAATAACAAAAGAGTTAAAAATCTTTACAAAGAACAAGTCGCATCAATGACACACACAAAACTACTAGAACATAGACACCATGCCACCACCATCCTCTGTCATGTCTCCAACGACAATCTCACCCAAAAGCCCCAGATTCCCTAATGTGTTGTCATCCAAATTCTGATGTTGTTACCTATCACTGACCTGCATCAATTTTTAAAATTTAAATTTTTTATTTTATAAATTTTATTTAAAAATTTAAATTTAAATAATAAAAAAGGAAAATGTGTCACAGGTGTAACTTAAATGTCACTCCCATGACATAAACCAATTATTTTATTTTTATTTTTATCAATTTTATAAAATTAATGATAGCATAATTAAAATTAAAATTAAAATTAATTTTTATTAGAATAATATTAGGACATTTAAAATTAAAATGATAAAAAATAAAAATAAAAAAGACTCACGGAATGTCACACCTGTGATTTGTTTAACATCTATGACACTTATATTACGAGCGTGGCAGTTATATTTAAGTAACTGAATCGCTTAAAATTTAAGCAAAAACTACGACATTTTAATAACCGGAGAGTTAATATAGAATAAGTTTAGACCGAGTATCCGTTTGTTCTGTGCTGACAAGCTATCCTCAAAAGCATCAATGTGTATGAGGTGACAGTTGGGAGACGAGCCCCATTGAGCCCAGTAGCTCATATAGCACCTGAAATAGTTGCAGTAGAGCAACAGAGGATGGTCATTACCAATCTTCCTATGAACTACGATCTTTGGAGTGCTATGGGTAGTGGACTTACGAAGAAGCGATGATGATGTTGTTCTGTAGTGTTATTATGAACGGTGTTGCAAGCTGAGGAATATAAGAGATTACAAGAATGTTGCTGGAGTGATTAATCCTTAATCAATCCCATCCATTGGGGCCTTCTGATAACTTTTATTAAGCTTGTTAAGGTGATTATCTTTCTAGATATGTCATGAATCTTCACTTTCTTTCATGTGTCATCATATTATATTATCAATGTCGCTCTTTTTCTGGCACGATATCATTTCTTTTTTATTTGACAAAATTCGAGCTATAACTTTTGGAACTGATAGTTCATAAGATGTGCGCCTGAGCTTGAAAAACTATTTGAATTTGTTGCTAGTCATGTATCGGCTTAAAATCTGTGGACGAGAGGATAGTCTTAGGTTGGGTTTCCAAAGTAGAAGCAAATGGATTACAGAGAAGAAAGAAAATTAAGTTCAATATTTAAAATTTTATTAAAATAATTAATAGTTAATAATAATTTAGATAAATAATAGACACATGATAGTTATGTGATAAGTATAAAAATTTCACAAAACTTAATATAGGGTTATTTTCATAACAAATAAAAAATTAGATATTTTAACGTAATTTTTTAAAGTTTAAAATAATATTACAAATTTAAAATTTTTTAATATAACCTAAACAATGAATGTTATATTTCTTGCAAAGATACGAAATCTCTAAGCACATGCTAATGTTGAATTCAAATTAGAAGGCTATTTCTTATAAGACGATGTAAGACTATGAGTTAATATTTCTTGTAAAGATACAAAATCTCCAAGCACATGCTAATATGGAATTCAAAATAGAAGGTGGTTTCTTATAAGAAGACGTAAGACTATGAGCTTGTTTGATAAAGAGCTGTTAGACACTTTTTAGCTGATCGACCCATTTCAGCTTATTGACTTTATGAAAAAGTTGTTTAGATTGTTTAGTTATTAGCTGGTTGGGTTGGTTGATTCAACCAAACAAGCTAATTTTGAAGAATGAGTTAATTAAATTAGATATGTTCTTACCTCACGTTTCAATGAGATTCATAGTAGATGTTGTTATTATTATTGTTTCGATACTATAAACTAATTTGACTTTGTCTAAAAAAATTTTATGGAACAATTTTTAAAAAATTATATTTTGATTTTTATGAAAATATGGTATTAACTAGAATATTGTTTTCAATGTTAAATAAGCTATAAGGAACATAATCTTATTAAGAAATTAAATAAAAAACCTACATTTCACCGTTAACATAAGTGTCGGACAAGAAAATTAACTAGAACATATTTTTAATATAATAAATAACATATTTTAAAATTTCTTGCTATTGAAAATCTTTTTTAATAGTCAAATAGTTTTTAGCATTATTTTATATTAAATAACTAAATTTTATATTTATAATTATTTATAAAATTAATAAAATGAAATGTTTCTTATCATATGTTTTTAATAAGGATATTAACAAAAAACTAAATATTCATACAAATTTATATAATTAAGAAATCAATAATCAATAGATTTTTAATTCATTTTATATTCGATCTTTTCTCCGTTGAGGTATGTGAAAGTTAGTTACTTTATTTAGAATTATTGTTTGCATATTTAAAATTATAGATTAAAACAAATTTTTAATTCCATATATCTACTTTAAACCTATATCTTTTTGATAAATGCAAAAGTCATCTTTCTCAATTAATGTTCAATCTTTGTGCTCCATAACAATTGTTATTCCTCTTTTTTATCAGCATATCAGCTCTTCCCAAGCAATCGATCACTCTAAGAAGATTAAATCAATGTTTCAAAAATCAGATCGAGTATTGAACCAGTCAAAAATAAGGTTTAAAGGTTGTTAACCATTACAAAACCAAGATATAATAAATAAGAAATAAAATTATAAAAATAAAGAAAATAGATTTTAAAATAAAATACTTTATTGAAATAAAAGCACACAAATAATGTCTATTATTATATAATAAATAATAATTTAAATTTAGATTGAATCTAACATAAAATTTAAAATAATAATAAAATAAAAGTTATTCATAAAAGTTCAATTATGTTTAAAGAAAGTCAATAGAAAGGACTTTAAATTTATTATAACTTTTTTCAACGTCTTTTAAACATAATTTTTTATAGTTTAAATATTATTTTTTAGTGCATGCTGAAATTATCTTAAGCAAAATTATTTATATATAGTAACTAGTAATTCAATTTATTAAACAAATTAATGATAAAAGTAATAATTAGTTTTTAACAATAATTATTTAAAATTTTCAATTAAATTATAACAGAAAAATAAAGAACCTAAATTTTGACCAAAAAATTTTTTAGTGAGATTAAACATATTTAGTATTTTTTAGGATAAAAATAATAATACATTTTTTAATAATAATAATAATTCAAAAAATTTTAATTAAAATTTAAAGAGATAAGCAAAGAATATAAATTTTAAAAATATATTTTATTCGATAGATTGTGTAAGAATCTTGAAAAGAAAAAACAATAAATTTATTGAAAAAAAAGATATATGAAATGAGCTTTAAAGCTAATAAAGAATAAAGAAAGAATTATTATCAGATTCTTGATAAACGTTTTTGGGGTTATTATTTACTCTTTTCAATCTTTTCATCTTCTTCAATTATCATTCGTACCAAACTTTTTCTGTTCTATTTATTTATTTTTTAAAATTTTGGTTCTTCAATGTATAAGAAAACCTATCGATTTTGTTGCTTAATCGGACAGTTTCCTTAAGAAAATCATTATTTTCTTTAAAATTTTGTTGAATTTGACAAATAAAGTCAACTTATCTAGTGTATAAGGCTTCTACTTTACGAGTGTCTAAGGAGGGTCATAATATATGTAACTTTGTTTTGTATTTTTATAGAGAGGTTAGTTTTGTAATTTGAACATATGATCTTATGATCACAAACGAGAAAGTTTCTTGATTTTTCTAAGATTGAATATTGTTGAGCATGACAAATACTGGAATGAATTTGCAAACAACGAAGTAGTATGTTACCATTACAATTACGCAATGTATAGTGTCCATTTCTCTAGTTTGTTTTTCCTTTCTTTTATTTACAAGATCCTTAAAATATTGAAAAGTCTGCCACTTTTTTATTCAAATACTATTCATTCAAATTTTTTGTGCATGCTGGGGATCTGTTATATGAAGGTTCATTCAAAGTATTAACTTCGACGGATTGGGGTTGAAATCCTTCATAAAATGGATTGAAACGATGGCCATTCACCTTGAAAATCTTTTTCGTTTCCATACTTTGAATATCCACAGCACCGTATGGATAGATTTTTGTGACCACGAAAAGCCCAATCCACTTGGATCGCAATTTTCCTGCAAAAAGTTTCAAAGTCGAGTTAAATAAAAGTACCTTTTGTCCGACTTTAAACTGCTTCTCAGCATGCTACTTGTCGTGAAAAGCTTCAATTTTGGCCTTGTATGTAATAACGTTATCGAAAGCATGGTTTCGTAGTTCTTCCAATTCCTGAATCTGCAACTTCCTTTGTTGCCCCGCAGCATCAAAATTCATGTTGCACTGCTTCACGGCCCAAAACGCTCGATGCTCAACTTCCACTGGCAGATGACAGGCCTTGCCATAAACAAGTCTGTAAGGAGACATGTTTAATGGCATTTTGTAGGCAGTGCGGTAGGCCCAAAGAGCATCGTCCAAGCGCCAGCTCCAGTCTTTCCTGCTGAAATTCACAGTTTTCTCCAAAATACTCTTTACCTATCGATTGGGCAATTCCTCCAAACCATTGGTTTGAAGATGGTAGGCCGTGGAGGTCCTGTGCAAAACTCCGTATTTCTTCAGCAATGCAGCAAACACTCTGTTGTAAAAATGAGTCTCGCGATCACTAATGATTGCTTTCGGAGTGCCGAACCTGACAAAGATATTAGTCTTCAAAAAATCGACAACAACTTTAGAATCATTAGTTCGAGTGGCTTTTGCCTGTATCCATTTTGAAACATAATCGACAACTAACAAAATATACTGAAACCAAATGACGATGGAAAAGGGCCTATGAAATCAATCCCCCACACATCAAATATTTCACAAACAATAACCGGGGTTTGAGGCATTTCATTTCTTCGGCCTATGTTGCCAATCATTTGGCACCTATCACATGCTTTGTAAAATGCATAAGAATCTCAAAAAATATCAGGCCAGCAAAAACCAGATTCAAGCACTTTCCTAGCTGTCCTATTAGGGACGAAATGGCCACCACAAGAGGATGCGTGACAAAATTGCAATATTGAAGGAATTTCAGATTCGGGTACGCATCTTCGCACAATTTGTTCAGAACACATTTTCCATAAATATGGATCATCCCAAATATAATACCTGGCATCAGTCTTCAGTTTATGGCGTTGGGCAGATATGATACCAGCTAGGTATCCATTCTGGGTGATAAAATTGACCAAATCCGCGTACTATGGGTTTCGACATGGCCATATTAAAGTCACCGTGAATAACTGTTCATCAAGAAACTCCTCATTAACGACCAGATCATCTCCAGAAGTGTTTTGCATCCTACTCAGGTGATCTGCGACCAGGTTATCTTCTCCTTTTTTATCTATGACCTTAATGTCAAATTCTTGTAGTAAAAGAACCCATCGGATAAGTCTTGGCTTCGCATCCTTTTTTCTCATTAGGTACCGAAGAGCAGCATGATCTGAATACACTATCACCTTTGTACCAAGCAAGTATGATCAGAATTTCACTAATGTAAAGACCATGGCAAACATCTCCTTCTCAGTGGTTGAATAGTTTTGTTGAGCACTATCCAATGTCTTTGATGCATAATAGATCACATGAGGGTCACGGCCTACCCTCTGCCTAAGAACTGCTCCTACAGCGTAGTTGCTGGCATCGCATATGAGCTCGAAAGGGAGGTTCCAATCCAGTGGTTTGATGATAGGTGCGGTAACCAACTTTTCCTTCAAAATATCAAACGTCTTTTTACATTCTTTATTGACTGCAAACGACACATCTTTCTGTAGAAGGTTGCTCATTGGATGAGCTATCTTCGAAAAATCTTTGATGAACTGCCTGTAAAAACCTATATGTCTAAGAAAGGAGCGTACTTCCCGCACATTTACGGGGTAAGGCAGCGAGCTAATCACATCAATTTTTGATTTATCCACTTCAATGCCCCTAGCCGAAACTATATGTCCTAATATGATGCCTTGATTAACCATGAAATGACACTTTTCATAATTAAGCACAAGATTTTTTTCAATGCATCTTTTTAACACTTCCCTCAAATTTTCTAAACAAGATGTAAAGGAATCTCCATACACAGTAAAGTCATCCATGAAGACTTCAATAATTTCCCTACATAGTCAGAAAAGATACTTACCATACATCTCTGAAATGTCGCCGGAGCGTTGCAAAGACCAAATGGCATGCGATTGTAGTTGAAAGTGCCAAACGGACAAGTAAACGTTGTCTTTTCCTGATCTTCAGGCGCTACATGAATCTGGTGAAAACCTGAATAACTGTCTAAACAGCAATAATGAGAACAACCTGCAAGTCTCTCAAGCATCTGATCAATAAACGGTAAAAGAAAATGATCTTTACGGGTAGCAGCATTTAATTTCCTATAATCAATACATACTTGCCACCTATTTTGAACTCTAGTAGGTATTAATTCACCTTTTTCATTCTCAACAATAGTAATGCCAGTTTTTTTAGGAACTACCTGTGTTGGACTTACCCACTTGCTATCTGAAATAGCATAGATCACGTTTACAGCCAATAATTTCAGTATCTCCTTTTTTACAACCTCCATCATTGGTGGATTCAATTGAGGCTGAGGTTGCCTGCTAGGTTTGCAATCATCCTCCAACAGGATTCAATGCATGCAAATGGTAGGGCTGATTCTCTTGATTTCTGCAATCGACCATCCAATAGCTTCTTTATTCTCCCTGAGTACACGAATAAGCCTCTCCTCCTCCAAATCGCTCAACTAATTGGAAAAAATCACACGTAATGTTTCGACCTCCCCTAAGAAGACATACTTGAGGTGCATAGGCAACGCTTTAAGCTCCATTGTCCGCGGTTGAAGAATGGTGGGGAGTAGTTTGTTGCCATCAATCTTCAATGGTTGCTGTAACATCCCAGATGTAGCTTATAACGCTTATAAATCATGTACTGCGTGGACCATACCTCTCGGAACTACCCATTCAGTCTCGATTTCTGATAGCTTCGCAGGAGTAA
>JANZXR010026142.1:0-14896 GCA_027575705.1 Erythroxylum echinodendron
TGATCGACAAGTTAGGACGATTAGCGATCCAACTTATGGGGTTTCTAATGATGTCTGCGTTCATGTTGCTAATGGGAATAAAGTATGATTACATAAGAGACCAAAATCCTGCTCTATTTGCTGTCCTTTATTCTCTGACCTTCTTTTTCGCCAACTTTGGACCCAATTCAACCACGTTTATCTTCTCGGCCGAGTTGTTTCCGATGAGGATGAGATGTCTGTGCCACGGGCTGAGCGCGGCAGCCGGAAAGTTGGGAGCCATGGTTGGGACGTTCGTGGTTCAAAAATACACATTGAAACAAGGTCACGACAGGACCAAGCATTCTTTAATGGTGTTGGCCTTCACGAACATGCTTGGATTTTGTTGCACTTTTTTTATGACAGAGACGAAAGGTTTGTCTTTAGAAGAGTTGTCCGGTGAAGATGGGGGTGAGAATGAGATCGAGGTGGATGTTTCATTGATTACAAACATGAGGACTCTTGGAAGCGAGAGTGAAGATTGGTAGGAGAATCGAGTGAGATCCTCCGTCTAACTCTATTTTGCCCAAAAACGTCGTCATTAATTCACAACTGATTGAGGCTAAAAATTCACAGCTATGTTTACTGTTTAAAATAAACTCTATCGCTTCAATTCAAGCCAAGCCAAGCAACTTAAAAAAGAAGCTGTGTTTTAGTTCTTGTACTCCGCCGACGGTCTCTTTTCTCTCTCAATTTCCGCTCTCTATCTTCTCTTCCTCACAGCCGCTCCCTTCCTCATCGTCTTCGTCATCATTCTCACTTGCCTAACCCTACGTTTCAGTCGAAAAGTTTCAAACTTTAACATCCCACGAATAACTCAGCCCTTCCGGCACAAAACCTAAACCTTGGACACTAAAAATCCGGATCCTAACCAGAAATGCAGAATAGGAGTAAGAAACGAGATTCAGTGAAGGAAAAATACTACGCGAGTTTCTTACAAGGTGACGAATTAGGGCAGAGAGCCGAGAAACAAGATTCGTGGGAGTGTTAAAGTTTGAACCTTTAAACTGAAACTTAGAGTTAGGCAAGTGAGAATGAAGATGAAGAGGGCGGCTGCGAGGAAGAGAAAATAGAGAGCGGAAATTGGGAGAGAGGAGAACTTCAGTGGAGTACAAAACCCAACTTCTCTTTTAAGTGGCTTGGCTTGAAGCAATAGAGTTGATTTTAAACATAGCTGTGAACTTTTAACCCCACTCTGCTTCAATCCGTTGTGAATTAATGACTACGTTTTTTAGTTGGAATACAGTTAGACGGAGAACAAGGTTTTAGGAGAATCAGTACATTTCCTTAGGAAATAGTGTATAAATAAATAAAAACGTACATTTCATAACGGATTTATATACATGAGCTTACTATTTTATATCTAACAAAAATCCAATAAGTCCATTTTCATTTAGCTTATTACCATTTTAAGTTTATATACTTGTCCTAATTGTTATGGAATCTGTGTTATGAGGAGCTCTTTTCACTTTTATGAACTAATTCAGTAATTTGCAGGTAGGAGAGCTGCTTGTGAAAGGAAAAAAGAAAAAGGAAAATCCTTTCAATAATGTTTAACACAAAATAATGAGAAATATATTATAACACATTATCTAATTTATGTAATCTCTACCATACTTAATTCTCAATTCCAAATTTCAGCATCAAATCTGTTATAATCATATCCTGGGAATGAAATTTAAAACGGATTTGTCCTGTTGAATTCAGGGTAGACCGGCCTTTTGCCAACTCTAAAGACTACAGACATAACAAACTATGATTACGGGTACGAATCAAATGAAATTGGATAACAAAGTGGGATATACACGAAGTGTTTCAGAGAGTAAAGCAAAGTGAAAAAAAATGAACAGACCCACAGCCTATTAATACAATCATTCATGTTATAATTCTTTCTTAGACTCAAGGATGATCCCCATTTATAGTGCAGTTGAATCAACCCGAAAGATGTGAATTTGGGATAGGAACGCTTACTATGCTTCAAAATCTTCATACTTACTCTTTAAGTACATCGGTGAAAAGTGGGCCTCCGTCATTCAACGAAGGATTTGAGTCAACATTTACTTCAACCCCGAGCTAGCATCACATCCAGGTGCTTGATACTAGCATTAGATGAGGTGCCATCCAAAGGCGAAGCTTCCCTCGCATTCCTACTGGTGTAGGTATGGTCTTCTTGCTTATATGGATGCTCCTTATAAACCACTTGATGGAGATGGAGCAACGCTATCATGCTAACTGTGAAAAGAGCGGCATTTCCAAGAATCCCACCCACTTGTTCCAATTTAAGAGACTTCTTTGCAAGATCAAAACTGGAAATGAGGACTCTGACAAGTAAATTGGACCTTCTCCCTTCAAACTGAACAAGGTTTTCAGCTGGGCAATATAGGTTTTCAGGGGAAATGAACCGACTAGCATCCTGCACATCCCCAACTAATGCGAAAGCTTCTTCAATCACTTTGTACTTCTTACCCGGATGTTCAGCCAACCTCATTGCAAGGATAATCCTACTTTGCTCTAATCGAGCAATTGCAGCATCTCGTTCAGCACACTGTTGGATTTGCACAGTCTGCAAAACGAAACAAGTCGAATAAAATTCTCCTCAAACATCCTCCATATTCAAAAGTATGATGCATATGAACAGAGAAATGTGAGAAACATCTTCTTCCACCACAGTTCAAATATGGTGGAGCCTTCTATGCTTTCCAATTAACAAGCTGATAAATCTAATCTGCATCATTTGAAGCAGAAATTAGTGATCTTAACCAAGCATCTGTTGGAAAATACAAGAATTGAACAAAGACCACCTTGACAATGATATAAAAACCAGTTGGCGATCATTTCGTGACTGTTAAGGATACATTGGTCAACTTTCTTTTCAGTTATTTATTGATGCAACACTTAACTTCATATGCACCATCATGTTCAACGGTGATCATCTTTGTCTCTTTGGGCAGCATGCACCAAGAATTTTACCTAAAAATCCTTATAATGTTGAAAAGTTAACCGATATATTCTCCAAAGTCTTTATAGTTACCTTCATAGTTTACCATTAATTAGCTTCAGCACTACACCGACAAGTGTGTCCAGAAGAAAACATACTGAGATTTCATTTTTGATAGCCAAATCAATTAGAAACACGATTAATTTAAGTGGATATAATGCTCTTTTTTTCTACAAGTTCAGCACAACACGTAAAAAGAAAATATCCAAGACAAGGCCTAAGCCTCCAATGAAAATTCTTAATGACGTGAAGAGATAAAAACAACTTGAAAAGATGTAATGGTTTAGGACTTCTCCGCCTATTTGGATGTTTGTTTAAGAGGACAAAATTGGATATTCTTTCGGCAATGAACATATTCTCTACGTTTCCATTTCAGTAATTGAGATACTGAATTTCCATGACCAAGCATAAGAAGCTTTTGACCTGTAATTCACTACCTCCAAAAGGCATTTTCCTGGAAACCAATCACAAGATAACCAAATTTCGCAAATAACTAAGCATTCCAGGGACGTAGCTCAGTACAGAAACCTCCACGTGATATATTCAGCCACTAATTGGACACCGAAAATATGCCTAACCACAACGATTCAAATTTCTTCCAAGTATTGCCGTACCCATTTCCTCGAATCTCTCACCAACCATCAGAACCAAACATAACATGTCTTAACAATACCCAATTCAACGAAGAAGATAAAAAACAGAGGAAAAGCTCACTTACATGAAAAAACTCTAACTGGTCCTCAAGATTCTCCAAAGCAGTTCTAATGGCGTTGAGACTCTTGGCCTCTTGCATTACGGATTCATTATCGTCCACCCGAAAATCCTTCGCAAACACGAAGCCCGCCTGATTATTGTCGACGACGTCACTGTAGAGCTTCTTCTTATCGGATTTCCTTAGGGTTTTGACGGAATTGAGAAAGTGAGCTCTCGAAATCGAGTGAATTGCGTCGCTGAGCTTGTCGTGCAAGTCCCAGATCTTCTCTAGAACTGCCTCGACTTCCTCTGTCTCCATGTCCCACTTCATTTGCCGGGAAAATGAAGGAAAATAAAAGCTCCTGTTTCCCTGTTTGGTACGGAGAGGTTAAATTAATGTGATTCAACGACGCAGCTTCGATTTCGAATGAGGAAGTACTCCTGTTTTTTTGCTTTTGGGCTCGACTTCGCCTTTTCTTACAGTATATGCCACTCGCACGTGTGATATATTCCTACCTGTGAGTGAATCGGACTGGATTCGAACTGTTTCAGTTCACGGATGACCCAAAGCTAAACTACTGTTTCAAGCCTCTTAACAAAATGTCGTTTTTGATTAATTAAATTAGACTAATTAAACAAAACGATAATATACCCTTTTCTTTAGTAGAGGAACTCGCAGTGTTATTCTTTAAATATGCACTGATAAATTTTTAGATTGACATAATAGCCTGTAAATTATGTCAGTCGATACTGCATATTAGTAAGTCCTTTACAACAGGCTTGATCGAGAGATTATAAGTAAAAAGATTTGAACATATAACCTTTTGACCTCATGCCTCCTTTGGCTTCATGCCTCCTTTTCTACCAACTCGACCATCTCTAAGAAGCAATATTATACATTAACATGGTTAATCCAAGTTGATTCATTTTGGATTCAATCCAAGTCTTAAATTTCAATTTTATTTTAGGATAAAAAATTTCAAGTAAAAAATTTAAATCCCAACTAAAACGAAATTTAATAATAATTTGAAAAATGCAAATTTTAAAAGATTCGGCACTAAATTAAAATAACTTCAAAATTTTTGAATGTATTATCTTTTCTATTATATCTTACTATAAAGGTAAAAATAAATATAAATGGTAAATTCTATGAAGTTTTAACGCTTTCAATTTAAAAAAAATGCCTTAATACAATATTGGGATGAGTACAAATTGAAGATTGCTAAAAATATTTTGATTTTTAGAATTAGAATATATAATTTTATGTTGGAATATAAGTGGGAGTTTATCCCACATTGAAAGAATACAAGGCCTTGAGCATACATATAAGTATAATGAGTTACTCCTCTTATCACCAATTGATTTTAAGATGGAACCTCATTTGGGCTTATATGTGCTCAGTTTATTTAGGCCCAATCATATAAAATTTAACATGGTATCAGAGCAGGATGCTCTTGGGTTATTCATCACCACCTCAACACGATAAACTGTGTCACTTGTTGGGCTCTAAATTACCCTACACGTGAGGGGGGCGTGTTGGAAATAAGTAGGAGTTTATCCCCACATTGAAAGAATACAAGGTCTTGAGCATATATATAAGTCTAGTGAATTACTCTTCTTATTACCAATTGGTTTTAAGATGGAACCTCATTTGGACTTATATGTGCTCAGTTTATTTAGACCTAATTATATAAAATTTAACATTTTAAACATTCTTTAATTTTTTAGAATTTTTTAATTTACTATCTAAATTTTTAAAACTTGCATTTCAGTGATTAATATCTTAAAAAAAATGCATAATCATATTAAAAGATTGTCTATCAAATGTCAGGTGAGTAAAAACGTTATTTTGACCTAATTTGTACAAAATTTGAAAATCTAGTCACTAAATTAAAATTGAACAACAAATTGAAAAACTGCAAATTGATCCAACTCTAGTATTTCTTAGAGTTGGATCAATTTGCAGTTTTTTACTGGACTCAAAATTAGATAAAACGTACGTTGTTTCTGATTTTAAAAATTAAATATTAGGCTATGCGTACAAGTTCTCACCAAATTATATCCTTACTGGGTTAACACGGAACAGGTGTGCGCATGGCTTGAGCTAATGATGTGGCTAATCACAAAGGCGATGAATCCCACAGCACAGATACGTTCAGACGAAGTAGTTAGAACTTGATGAGACGTCCCAAAGGGAACATATGCTTCCATTACCAAAGCTAGAGGTATATCCTCCATGTAAGTTCGTGTTCTTCTTAGTTATTCACGTAATACTTAATTTTTTATTGATTTTAAGGTTCCATCACTCTCTTCCAAGTTCCAACTCCGCCATTATAATTGCCTTCATCAAGCTGTTGACAGAGATCAAACAAGATGGCTCCAGGGAATCTAGCGGTACTCACCGCCCTAGATAACGCTCGAACACAATGGTACCATGTCACCGCCATAGTCATCGCCGGAATGGGATTTTTCACAGATGCTTATGATCTCTTCTGCATCTCCACCGTGTCGAAACTCCTCGGCCGGCTTTACTACTACGATCCCTCCACCAAAAAGCCCGGGAGTCTACCGATCGATGTTAATAACATGGTGGTTGGTGTAGCTCTAGTTGGGACTCTTTGTGGCCAACTATTCTTCGGTTGGCTTGGAGACAGACTTGGTCGAAAGACAGTCTATGGCGTCACACTGATTCTGATGATGGTATGCGCCATTTTCTCAGGTGTATCGTTCGGGTCTACGTCTACATCTGTGGTTGGTACGCTTTGTTTCTTCAGATTCTGGCTCGGGTTCGGGATCGGCGGCGATTATCCTCTATCCGCCACTATCATGTCGGAGTATGCTAATAAGAACACTCGTGGGGCTTTTATAGCGGCCGTTTTTGCGATGCAGGGCGTTGGGATTATCTTCGCTGGACTGGTTTCGACGCTTCTTTCTTTCATCTTTCTCAGTTACTGTGATGCTAAGCCTTTCAGCGAAGAACCTGTACTCTCAACACAGCCTCAAGGTGACTATCTATGGAGGATTGTACTCATGCTTGGTGCTTTACCCGCCATGTTAACGTACTATTGGCGGATGAAGATGCCGGAGACCGGTCGTTACACGGCGATCATTCAAGGAAATGCTAAACAAGCAGTGCTTGACATGGCCCGAGTTCTCAGTATCGAGATTGAAGAAGAACCTGAGAAGTTGGCACAGTTTAAAACTTCCAACAGCTATTCCTTGTTCTCCAGTGAGTTCTTTCAACGACATGGACTCCATTTGATTGGTACTATGAGCACTTGGTTCTTGTTGGACATAGCTTTTTACAGTCAGAACTTGACACAGAAAGACATTTTTCCGGCGATCGGACTTACTAAAAAGCGCGAGCAACTTAATGCTCTGGATGAAGTTTTCCAGACTTCACGAGCCATGTTCGTCATTGCTTTACTTGGCACTTTTCCTGGTTATTGGTTCACCGTCTTCTTCATTGAAAAGCTCGGCCGATTCACTATCCAACTCTTAGGATTCTTCATGATGTCAGCTTTCTTGTTGATTATGAGCATCAAATATGATTATCTTCGTGATCACAACCCGAAACTGTTCGCAGCTTTTTATGGTCTTACCTTCTTTTTCGCAAACTTTGGTCCTAACAGCACAACATTTATACTTCCCGCCGAGCTGTTTCCGACGAGGATGCGATCCACTTGTCACGGTCTCAGCGCCGCCGCCGGCAAGTTGGGAGCAATAGTGGGGACGTTTGCTATTCAATTCTACACTTTAAACGAAGAAGTGAAGAAAATTAAACTTGCCCTCCTGATCTTGGCCTTCACGAACATGTTAGGGTTTTGTTTCACTTTCTTGGTCACCGAGACCAAAGGGCGGTCGTTGGAAGAGATATCTGGAGAAGATACCAACGAACATGAAGGGATTGATAGCCGTTGACTCTTTGTCTGACAAATCGTGAATAAGAGACGGCGTCGTAATTTCATTTTGATATGCTAGGATGTTCTATTTGTAGAAATTTAAATGTTATATATAAAAATTACAAGTATTGGTAAAAAAATAATAATCAAAGGTTATTTGTAAAATTAATTAATTAATAAAGTGCGTGAAAAATGTCCATTGTTGGATTTATTAAGGGTAAAGTTGTGTGAATTTGAGAGTATATTTTTCAATCTCTATTTAATAATATTTTCTTAACATCAACCTTTTTTTTTATTACAAAGGTACTAAATTAGTGAAAAACTCTACGATATAATACCCCCTGCATATCCTGTTAGATGGTCTCTATACACGTCGTTAGAGGATCCGAAAGCACATGAACTCCAGGAATTGATTGTGAAGCTAGATTGGCCAACTTATCGACACTCATATTCTTTTCCCGATATACATGCTGAATTTGAATATCCCAAGCTCTACCCTGCAGGTCTTGTATACCCAGAACCAATGCATGACGTCAAATAACCTCAAATCGAATGACGAGAGTATATTAATTACCTCTAAATAATCCACTTCTAATAGTACTCATTGATATCCGAAATCCCATGCTAAATTTAAACAGGAAAAGACTCCCCATAGTTCAGCAGTTACTGGCAAGCACACGTCAATATTCTGCATGAACTCACCACATTATTGACCTGCGTAATCTCGAATTAAACCTCTGACAGTAGTGATACTAGAACCGGTCTTAACCGCACCATCTGTATTTAATTTCACTCATCCCTCTTTTGGTTTATCCCATCCGACAAATGTTCCCAATGGCAATCCCTGTGCTGAGAGTACTCGACATATCATAACCCTGGCCTTATCTATCCACGCAACATAATCCATAGCTACTCTAGATCCAGATCCCAGCTAATAGAAGTCACCTTCAAAGATGTTCTTATGACGCCACTAACATAAAAACCAACAAGATACTCCAAAAATGGTGGCCTATGTAAACAACATCACTTGTTTCTGACTCCTCATATTGGAATTCAACCATGTCGCAACATCGTGTTGATAGAAGGCAGTATTAATCACCTCAGGGGGAAATTGAACCCAAAATCATTGGACCCTAAGACAGTCTCGTAGCGCATACATAAGTGACTTTCGTGTCTACAGTTTTGAAAGACAGAGTCCTCTGCTATATGTCGAGCAACTCTCTGTTGATTGGTTAACAGTTTTTGTTTAGTGAGAAGCAAATTCCCAAATTTGGTTGCTATCCTCCACTGTTGTGTTGGCAATAAAATCATAAGCTAACGCCACCGTAAAGCGCCCATTCTTTACTGATCCCCAAACAACTCGATCCTCTCCCATTCCTTCATTGGGAGGCATCATTGCCGTAATAGTCATAAATACAGAAGAGGGAAGATATTGTTGGAATATAGTCCACCGCCAAGTACCATTCTTGTTGACCAAATCCTTTACTTTAGTGTACAGCAAGTTGTCCGGAGGTTGGTGGATCATTACAAGTAATAGCGGACCCTAGTTTCCTAACCATGCATCTAACCAGAAAGAAGTTCGGCCTCCATTTCTTATTTGCCATTTGAGTCCTTGTCGTACAAAATGCCATATGGTTGTGATCCCCCTCCAAATTACCGAAGCCCCGTTCCTCTCTAGCCATTGGGGGATATGGTGATCATCGATGCGATATTTTGCTCGAAGGAGTTAGACCCATAATGCGTGAGGCTTAGTAAGCACATCCCAACCTAATTAGATAAGTAACGCATCGTTGGAAGCACAAACTCTTTTGATCTCAAGGCCTCCTATTGGTTTAGGCCGACATATCGCCTCCCAACTAACTAAATTCATTTTCCTCTGCTCCTCCTTTGAGCCCTAAATGAAATCTTTCATTATTTTCTCTAAGTCATCACAAAGTTGCCTTGGCAATCTCACTGTTTGTATTGTGTATATCAGAAGAGAAGAGATAACTGATTGAGTTAACGTGACATACCCAGCCAAAGATAAGGCTCGGGTGCTCCAACTGGGGAGCTTCTATTGTGCGTTAACCAAGATGTACTGGTAGGTTTTTCTTGTTGTTCGCTCATGAATCAAAGGCACACCTAGATATTTGCCAAGGTTGTTTATGCGTTAAAACTGGAAGGCTTGACTGAGAATACGAATTTGATCCCGAGATACATTATTGGAGAAGAAAATCTTGGTTTTATCATTGCTCACTTTTTAACCTGAAGCCATACAGAAGGATTCCAATATCTTCGAAACCACTTGGACTTAAACGGTCGTGGCTTCAGCAAACAGGACTAGATCATCGACAAAGAAAAGATGGGATATCAATGGTTCAGTTTTGCTCCTTCGAATCAGTTTCCAACGCCCTTTGCTGACCTCGTGGGATATTAGATGGCCTAACCTTTCTATGCATAGCACGAAGAGATAAGGCAATAATGGGTCGCCTTGCCTAATTCTCCTTAATGGTGTGAAAGGATCAGTTAGATTGCCATTCCAAAATACTTGCATGGATACCTTGGTCACACATTTCATAATGATGCTGGTTAAAGTTTATGGAAAGCTAATGTCCCTTAGCGGGTCATTGATAAACTCCCAACTAAGTAGATCGTATAATTTTTCTATATCGACTTTGATAGCAAAAAATCCAATCTTCCCCTACTTCTTTCACATCAAATGTATAGCCTCCTGAGCAATGATAATATTGTCTGTAATATGCCTTCCAAGAACAAAACTACACTGATTCTGTGCCATCATATAATCTAGATGAGTCTTCAGTCTTTCCACAATCACTTTGGAAATTGTCCTGTAAATAACGGAGTAGAGGCTAATAGGTCGAAATTGGGTAAGAGAATGTGGAGAAGACACTTTGGGAAGCAACACCGGGAGGGTTTTATTTATCTCCGGTTCCTATTGCTCATCTCAAAATATTTGCTGAATAAAAGCCTCTACTGTTGGACCTACCTTTCCCCATTGTTTTTGGAAAAATAATGCATTAAAGCCATATATCCCAAAGGCTTTTTTTGGGTTTATGTCAAACACAACTATCCTAATTTCTGCTGCATGGATTGGTTTATCTAGTTCCTTTACCATCTCGACTGTTAACATAGGAAATGCACCAGAAGTTGGATACTGATAAGTGGTAATGTTGGGCCTGGGTCCCCATACGAATTTTATGGCGACTACATGTTACCATTGGAAATTTATTTGAATTAATTATAAATAAATAAATTCTCACATTTAAATAAATTAATACTAGGCAGGAAAACTTCGTGGTGGAATCATAGAATAATTATGGCATAAAATTAAAATTATTAAAAACAATTAATTTAATAAAAAACAATTTAATACATAATTAATAGATAAGATCAAAATAAAAGAAATAAATAATAATTATATTAAATAAATAAAAATTTATAGGAAAAGTAAAATAAAACCCAACAATTTTATAAAAAATTTTCCATACCAAAAATGAAACAAGAATATTTGATTTGGGTGTAAAAAGAATTTATATTAATTTGGAATTAGGAAATGAAAATCTTAAATCAAAAGCATCACAGTCAAAGGCGTGACTTTCATTTCTCACACCTCTGAGAGAGTTCAAGAAAACAGGAAAGTCACGATCGTACCGAATTACGATCGCGACTTTTAATGAACAGTAGCAGGAGAAATGAAGGAAGTCGCGATCGTATCGTGTTACGATCGCGACTTTTAAATCAATAGGGAGTCTCGCGGTCGCGATCGCGAATTTGATGAACTTGATGTTCGTCGCGATCACGCCGAGTCGCGATCGCGATTTTTTTGGCCTTGTTGCTATCGCGCCTTGATAGCGATCGCGATTCGGTGAGTTGTGGGAATCGTGACTTCCCCAGTTAAACATCTTTACTTCTAATCAACATATCTTTCAATCGAGAAATCTAAAAATTACAAGATATATATCATTGGAAAGATAAGATCAAGACCTACAACTTTTATGAAGAAAATTTTGTCTAATTCGACCTGTGTCGATATAGTTTAATCATTCAAGAGAAATTTCCATTTCTGCTAAAAATTGACACTCCTATACAATTTCTGCTATCTTCTAAAAGCCATAACTTTCACATCTGAAGTCCAAAAATTCTGATCTTGATGCCACTGGAAAGCTACAAGAATTATCTACAATTTTTATGAAGACTAGTTAGCCTAATTTTGCCTATATCAATGCAGTTTAATCTCTAAAGTTTCAGATCACTGTTCCATTGATTTCCTTGTTATCACTCATCTGATTACTAACAATTCCACTGCTAATTTACAGGACCCAAACCAACATTAAAATTCCTACATATCAAAACTCCTTTGATATACAATTTAACTCAAACAAGTTTAGCCAAAGATGCCACAACATTCAACACAAGCTAACTTAACAGTAGAAGAAAAATTCTGCATACATAATTATACATACATATATCAGAAGAATTTCTGCAATTTCTGTCAACTTTCATTGTCTATTTTCACTGTTCATTTGTAACAACAAAATTGATACACATTTCATACTTCATTTCACACTGCCATGACAGTATCATAGTTACAAATATGTACAAAAATGCTGATGCAAATATGATTCTAGAAATGCTCCATACTAACTTAATTACAAAAATCCGAATTTCTTGGAGGCTGCCAAACACTTTGCAAGGATCACTTATACTCTGCTGATTCTTCACCTAAGGAGTGAAAATTGATGGGGTGAGCTGAAAGCTCAATGACTAATATGTTTATAGTCGTTGATAATGAACCATACACAATATATATGAATATTCATAATCATAATACAACACACCATTATAAAGAACATATTGGCTGAAAAATATCATCAAGCATAACACTCCAAAATTCATCATAGTTAACATATTCAAAAATGCAATGCACATCACAATGGCTCGAGAGTTCCGCAGAACGAAACGGCGAAACCGAAGTTTACACCGTGAAACGAAACGAGTCTGATTTCTCAGAATCTCGTGGCCACAAGCGGGTAGCCGGGAGAAGGCTATAGGTCATCGTGCACGTGACAAACGAAACGGATTTCTCTCTCGCCCACATAACATATTCTACAATGCTCATACATTTCCGAATATGTTCATGCTTTCATGATTCTTAAAGTTTTTGTTTTTCATCCACACAAAGTAACAAACTCCTTTCAAAATAACATGATACACATTCACAGAGAATAAAACATGCATATTTATCATACATACACATAAATATTAGCTCACCATCACAAAACTATAAACATATTACCCACCTATTTAACTTGATATTTTTCCAAAATCAAGTTTGATCTTCTCCTTGCTCTTGTTGGTGATTTTCTTGATTACCTAAGACAACATATTTCATTTTATCAACACACATGCATGAAGCTACATGCTATCCATAAATAACTTTAGCTTAACCTAGTCTTGATTCTATCTAACTAGAAAAACTAAGATCTATGCAAATTTAAAGAAAACACCATCCTCTTATTCTTCTTCTTTCTTTCTTCCTCTTCATCTTCATCATATAAAACTTAGTTTCTCCACTTCCTTCTTCATATTCTTCACATAAAACCTACTTTTTCTACTTCCTTAATCTGTCAAAACAAGAAAAACTAGACAAGAACTCACCTAAGCTTTTCCTTCTTCTTTTTTCTCTTTTTCTTTCTCCTTCTCTCCTTCTAGGTTATTCCACGACTCTCTCCTAATTTCTTTCTTCACACTCACGACATCTTCTCTCCTTTTGTCTTATTCATTTAAGACAATCTTTTTGAGTTTTCAATTTTGCCCTTCCTTATTTATAAAATTCCTACTAACTCCTTCTTTATTTCATATCATCTTAGAAAATTTATAATATACCATATCAAATTCCAAAAATTCCAAATTCATAAATTCTAATCTATTTTCATGCTTAATAATTTAATAAAATAAATAAAATAAAATAAAAATATAAAAATTCTAAAAGCGGGATCCTACAAGTAACCTCGTCTAAAGCATACAACTGTTCAAAATATGTCTTTGCATTTGTCTCAATTTTACAAGATCAGTAATCATATTTCCCGCATTATCATGTAACCTCTCTATCTTCAGTTTCTTTCTTTTGGCCATAGTAATTGTGTGATAGTTATTGGTATTACAATCAACCTGCAACAACAATGCACATCGGGATTGTTGATTCTAATAAAGCTCCTCCTTACAAAGGACTTGAAGTAATTCGTCGTAAAGTTTATCCTTTAAATCCAAAAGCGAATCAGAATTATGAAACTCTGTAGCCTTTTGTATGCCTTCCAAACGAGCTAATAATCGTTTTTTTCTGTGGAAGATGTTGCCAAAAACTAGTTTATTCCATCTTGTGAGTTGTTCAAAGAACATTGCTAAGGATTTACTGAAATTTGTACCTTCTGGATGCCAATTCTCTTCTACCACTTTATCAAACTCCTCATGAGCTAACTAAGCTGATTGAAAACGAAACATTGGGTTTCCTAGAACACTCTAATTCTGCCTCGCAAACTGAAGCAATATAGGACAGTGATCTAAGCCAAAACATAGTAGATGCTAATTTGTCGTATGAGGGAATTCCGCCAGCCATGTCAGAGAACAGAACACTCCATGTAATATAGCCAGAACATTCCCTCTCCGCCATGTATAATTCTACCCAACATAACCCAAATCGAGTAGTCCACAACAATGTACACAATCCTTAAAATTTTTGTTAACAACCATCGTTAAGGGAGATCCACCCCATTTGTCTGTACTTTCCAATTTAGCAATAAAATCTCCGCCAACGATCCAAGGTCTGGTAACTTGACTGCCGATCCAACCCAAATATGGCCATAGAAATTTTTGCGAGACAAAATGGGAACTAGCATAGACTACAGTAAAATCAAAGGTTGAGTCCTATATGTCGTTATGGTATGAATAAATTGGCGATTAGCTACGTCCACAGATACTTCAAAATCCTGCTTCCATAATAGCCAAATCCCTCTAACAAATCCATCTGCTTCTATACGGAAAGAAAATTCAAAACCCAATTTACCCACAATTTCATTAGCCCGTTGTCCACTAATTATGGTATCAACTAATAACAATATACCTGGTTTATATACAGGGGCGGACCTACCCCAGAACATGGGGTTGCATAAGCAACCCCATTCAAAACAAAATGAAAACAAATTCCCCATATTCTTCATTCTTCACTTCTCTCTTCGACCTCCTCTCTCTCTCTCTTCATTCTTCACTTCTCTCTTTATTCTTCACT
>JANZXR010026152.1:0-14895 GCA_027575705.1 Erythroxylum echinodendron
GGCAAACATAAGAGCATACATAATACCATAATAAAGTTAAGCTCGATGAGAACTAATAATCTAATGATAAGTGCTAAAAGCATACTTTGATGCAACAGAAGATGATGTAATTGCTAATAGGTCTCATGCAATTATTGTATAATTGAAAAATTATTTCTATAACTCCTCTACCGTAGTAATTCATTGAACTTTATGCCTTCAACTTTTACCATGCAATCTTCCATCAAATATTTATCTAATTCCATCATATTGTACAGAGTCCTAACCTTTTTTCTTTCATGAATTTTGTAAGTGAAAGTAACGAACCGCTCTTCAAATATGAGTTTAAACCTAAAACTAAAGTTGCAACTAAATAATATAAACTATTGTGATCTTAATCCTAAATTTTGTCCATTCCAAGTTGATAATCATTAAAAAAATCATACCAAAATTGTTTAATGAAAGCTACATGATCTTGAGCTCGATCACCGTACAATACATTATATATAAAATTAACCCCCTTGATCTTGTATCCTAAGTTTAGTATAGATAAGACTACAATAATATATCCAACCATATATCAATAAGAATTTATCTTCTCTATCATCTGCTCTTCCATAACCTGAATATCCTCATTAGAATCAGACATCTAATCAAATAAAACTTTCTTTATCTCACACATAATGCTAAAACAATAGTGTAAGTGGGATATTTTTCTCAAGAAAAATTCAATCGTAGTAGAAAATAATTCCAACTGTGCATAATGTCCCTAGCCAAGATCCATGGGTTTTCTGTAAGTATACAAGTATATTGAGAATCTCATTGTCTCAGTCTGGTAAATACATCAACATATTGGATTGTTGACTCTAACATCTTAGAGGATGAGTTCCATTTGATTGGAAAATCTAAAACCAACTTCTTCATACTCGAAATGTATAATTATCGTGTTATTTCTTCAAATTTCTTAACACTTTTAGGTGTTACACTCCAATATACTACACTATTTCGAATCGAATCTATTGCTTCCTTTATCATATCCAATCCATCCTTCATAATCAAATTTAGAATATACACAAAATAACGCATATGGAACAGCCTTCCACTAACTAACAAGCTCTCAACTCATATCTTATTCTTCAAATATTCAACTATAATATCATTCATGATACAATTATCTACTGTTAGGGTGGACAATTTGGTGTTGATATTACAATCTATCAAACAGTCTCCTAATATGAATGAACCTATCATGTACAAATATGATCATAACAATACAAAAAGGAAAATGATAACAATAATAAAGAATATAAATTACCTAAAAATTTATTGAGTAAAGTCCAGTCATTGCCAACAAAATGTGTTATCACCATTATATAACCTTCTTTTTGTTATCGGCTATCCACATGTCTGTTGTAATGATAAACCATCCTTTAATACTTGAAAATGTTCTTAAAATTTCTTTCTTATTATCCTCGTATACCTTCATAATGTCCTTGTTTAATGTATTTTAGGTTAGAACCTCGAAGGTCGATTGTAGTGAATTTCAAAACATCATAAATTTTATGGCATCAATTGTAGATAGTGGATGTTGATCACCAAGTACCATAAAAGTAATAAAAAATGTCGATATGTTGTTGTTATAAGATATTGTAGTCATTTCATTCTTCCTTCTTATAAGGTTAGGGGTCAAAAATGTTTGACCTCCTAATACCATCTTTTCTCTGCTACAAAAATCCATGTCTCTTTAAATGAGAGGTTTTACCTTTTGAGCTCTCGATCAACATCTTCTAACAATACTTACATTTGTCTTTTTTTCCTCCATCCATTGAGCTAGTCTTATTGAAGTGATTCTAAATTTCACTTTTCAATTGAATTGGAGTTAGACTTTTATCTTCACTTAGTATAGGATTAAAAGTTCCTACTTATATCTTTGGTGCAAGATTATAACTCTCTACTGAAGGAATATGCTCATCCATTTTAAAACAATCAACATATAAATATGTATATTATTCATAATCATAATTAATTATTTTTAAACATGGGAGAAAATATGAGAACATAAATCATAATCATATATTTAAATTTTATCACTTATCAGTTATTAGTGGCTTACACGATCATATATACTCCGAAAAAAATGGACGTGTGGATCATTGAGTGTTTTTATGGACTTACACGGTCAAATACATAGGAGTGTATATGGTCATGTAAGTCCACGAAAACACCTATTGACTTATATGATCATATACACACTTGTCTCTTCTGTATGTGATTGTGTAAGTCTACAAAACTCATAATCTTATAGTGACTTGCATATTCACATACAAAGGTGTGTACATGATTATGTAGGTCACTATAAGTTACACGGGTTTCGTAAACATCTCCCCAATAGTAGCAATCCAAAAATTATAGTATTTTACAAATTCATTCTTTAATGAAAACTAGAATGTGATGAAGGAACTTTACCTTAGTGTATTGGTGACGAAGAAGGAAAAAATACAACGGCAGGGCTACAAGAAAGATGAATGGTAGGGCCGCGAGGCAAAAGGGCATCTAGAGGGACAATGAGACAGAGGACCAGCCAAGGTTAGAGGGCGAAGGGGTAGCAAGTGGCTACTAGTACTACAAAGAAGTGAGTGAGGGATGATGGTGGTAAGAGAGAGAAAGAGAGACTAGAGAGATAATTAAGTGTGGGGATTGAGGAAAAAAGAGGTTAACATAGTGTAAAATGACGTCATTTTATTTGTGAAGAAATAAAAGCATAATGTCATTTTACTAAAAACTAAATGATGTTATTTTGTTTTAGTATGTTTTCGACAATTGAGTTGGCCTCAAACTTGATCCTCACAGTATTTGTGCTCGAGGCCCAGCTAACCTAGAACTAACCTATTAACCTCAGATTGGTCTGGGATCGAGCCTAAATGCCATCCTAGATATTGGTTTAATATTCATCTGAATGATTATAAAAGGGATGAAAAAAGTGAGGATAATCCCAACAAAACACAGTCTACTAAGGCCCAAGTGAAAGAGAAAGAACCCTTGGTGTTTGAGGATATTAGAAACAAGTCTCTTGCTTTATAAAATAGGCATATAGTCCTTTGATGTCTATTAATCTTAGTTTCAAAGCTTTGTGAGTTTGCTAGTATTATTACATAGTGGGAAGGCTCAAAATTAACTAAAATGCATATTAAGGAATGCTTGTATATGGTTAGAGAAAAATTTGTTTAACCCATTTCTCTTAGCTAGTCTATTGATCCTAGAATTAATTGATTATCAATATAATGGATTATGTACTAAACCATTATTTTTGGGTAAGATTCAAAATATCAGTCTACTTATAAATTCTCGAATCCTTTTTGAAGGGAGGAAAAAGTGTTAGAGTATAACTAAAATCTCTCATTGTGTTCTTTAGATGATGTCGTACTAGGTTTTAAGGATCATGAGCAAGTTTTTCCTCTCTATTGTACAACATTTTTGGCTCTCCTTATAGCTTTGTTTTTATTTAACATCCAAAAACACAATATAAGACGTAGCTGGCATAATATATCATTTTATTATGTAACAAGAATTTTGTTATCTTTTCTATTTTTAATCCTTCTTATCATTATACCTTTATAATGTTGTTGCCATTCTTAGTTTTGAATGTATATTCCTATGACACTTGTTTTAGGTGGGGGAAAATGTTCTCATCCTTTATGAGAGACTAGAGAAAGTTCTATGAGAGTTTCTAAACACTTTGTACACCTTTTTGAATATAGTGAAATTGATTCTTCGCTTTGTGGCTTTTTCTCCCAACACTCGGGATTCCCATGTAATTTTTATTGTAAATAAATTCTCATTTTCTTATTTATCACTCCTTTTGATTGTATTTTACATTTATTCTTTACGAATTGGCATCAAAGCCTAGTTAATCTCATTTAAGGAGTAGTTCATTATGTCAACTTTCACTAAGTTCAAAATTGAGAAATTTATGGAAAGATTAGTTTTAGAAATTGGAATGTCTAGATGAAGGTTGTTTTTTCACAATATGGATTGAAGAAAACCTTAAATGGAAAATCTAAGAAGCCAAACACTATGAATGATGAACAACGGGAGGACCTTGATGATAAAGCCCTTTCGTCCATTCAACTATGCATTTCCTAAGAATTTTTGCACCAATTGATCAACGAAACTATGATGGCTAGATTGTGGTTGAAATTGAAATCACTTTACATGATTAGGAGCCTCGCCAATAAGCTCCATCTTAAAGAAAGTTATTTCACCGTTCAAATGGAAAAAGGTACATCTATTCAAGCTCACCTAGATGAGTTCAATTATATTTAGATTGACTTTGAAAATCTTGATGTGGATATTGGTTACGAGAATAAAGTTATTATTCTTGTTTGCTCACTTCCCCCTTCATAGAGTCATTTTAAAGAAATCATATAGTATGGCAATCGCGATACCTTATGCTTTATTGATGTTAAAACAAACTTAATGTCTAAGAAAAAATTTGACACTGAAATTTTGTCAATGCCTTAAGATGAAAGTTTGATTATTAAAGGAAGGGCCCATGAGAAGGAAAATAACAGTAAGAATAAGGAAAAATGTAAGACAAAATCTAGAGCCAAAAATTAGAGTAAAACATGTTGTTACTATAAGAAACAAGGGCATGAGATTTCTGAGTGTTATAAGTTGAAAAATAAAATTGAGAAAGAAGAGAAGGCCAAAAGTAAGCAAAAAAAGCTTGACAGTAGTTGTATCCTCATTATCCACTCCGATGTAACCAAACTTTTGCACATGAATTTGGGTCACGTGGGTAACAAAGGAAAGTCAATTTTAAACAAGCATGGTTTGTTGGATGGTTAAAACACTACTAATATTGATTTTTATGTTTTTGGAAAACAAAAGAAAGTTAATTTTTTTGCAGCCCTCTATAGAAACAAAAGCATACTTAATTACATTCATTCTGATCATTAGGGTCCCTCGAAGGTTTCCTTATTAGGAGGAAAAATCTTTCACATAAACATGATTAATGATTTTTCATGTAAGGTGGAAGATCTTGATAGAAAACCAAACTAGAAAAAAGGTAAAAAGGTTTCACATTGATAATGATCTTGAATTTTATGATCACAAGTTTGATATATTTTTTTTTGTAGGTAAAAGGGTGTTGCTAAATATACGACTTTAGTTAGCAAGCCTAGTAGAATGGCGTTACAGAAAGGATGAACTATACACTACTAGAAAAAGCTCAATGTATACTTTCCACTATTGTGTTAATGGCATCAATGTTATCTATGGGTCGAAGTTATTTCTATTGCAGCCTATTTAGTGAATCGTTCACCTCATAAATCATTTAATGGAAAAATTCCAAATGAAGTGTGGATTGATAATTCTATTAATTATTCTAGTTTAAATATCTTTGGATGTCCTGCCAATGTTCATATCAATGAGGGAAAGTTATTTCCTTATGCTAAAAAGTGCTTTTTCTTGGGCTATAGATCTGGTGTTAAAGGTTATTGCTTATAGTGTCCTAACCATGGTGTTTATAAAGTTACACTGAATAAAGATGTAACCTTTAATGAATATTATTTGTTATCTTTTGAAAAAGATGCTTGCATTTTGTCTTCTATTAAAGGTGATTAGGAGGTTACTAGGGAAAAGGTGGAGTTTGAAATTAGTGCCGAATTATTTGATGGTGATACTCCATCATCTTCCATCTATCAGTCTAGCAAACATCGAGTGGGAGAGATAACACAAATGATTCCACTACAACAACCTCAACCTCAACCTCATCCTCATCCTCAAGCATCTATAACAAGAGATCGTGCTCATAGACAATTAATAATGCTACCAATTTTTTGTTATAAATGTGATTTAGCTGTATGTTCTTGATAGCTATATAAGAGGCTAACGATTATAATAAACCTAAGAGTTATCCCAAAGCCATCTTTAATGCATATTATGAAAAGTGGTTAACTAGTATTTAAGAAAAGGTTAAGAGTCTCAACAAGAATGAGATATGGGATTTAGTTGAACTACCTAAGGGCAAGTGAGTCATGAGCTATAAATGGATTTACGAGATCAAGAAATGCATCCATAAGGTTGAAAATAAGAGGTACAAGTCAAGAACAGTAGTTTATGGCTTTGGCCAAAGAAAGGGTGTTGATTTTAGTGAAGTTTTCTCTATTTTCATTTGCCACACATCTATTCAAATTCTCTTATCTTTGACTCCCTTGTATGAACTTAAGCTGGAATAGTTAGTATGTTAAAACTATGTTTCTCTATGGTAAACTTGAAGAGGAGACATATTCAATAGCTTGAGGGTTTCACAGTTCCTGAAAAATATAATCATGTTTGTCAATTGAAGAAGTCCTTTTACTGATTGAAGCAATCATGTAGACAATGATATCAATGCTTTGATACTTTTATGAAAGTGATGGAACAATAGCATAAAACTAAGATAAATGGTCATCCTCTCTTTCTAATATGAGTAGTTGTTTTCTCTAAAATAATGAGGCTTTGAGATAGATTGTACTTCAATTTGTTTTTCATGATCTATCAGGTGTTGTAAAATATAATAAATTTGAAACCTTGCTCTGATTCTAAATGATAAAGCAAACACACAAAAGAGGAACTTTTAATTAGAATAAAACTGTAACATCCCGTTTCTGTACTAAGGGTTAGAACTCTAGGTTTCTGTAAATGAGAACTAGCAGTGAGAGACTAGAAAAATGCATTTCATACTCATACATAATATTAGTATACGCTTACATAAATGTAATTGTTTTGCACACATTTCAATGACTGTATGTTCACGCATTTGACATTTTCTAGGTATAATTGATATTTAATGTGATTATAATGTGAATGGTGGATTATATGTCTTAAAAATTGAGTTAGTGTGTATAATTACTGATTTAGAATTTTTGGTAAAATTTGAGAATTTTATGGAATTAAGTGTATTTTTGGACTAGGAAAAATTCTAAGTGGCAACACAATTGATGAATAGTAGCAAAAAAAAGTGTCAGATGGCAGTACAAATTTTGATGAATAACATTAAGGTTTAATGACATATGTTATTGGAAATTAGGAGTTAATTGGATTAGAAATTGGAAACAAATGGACTAGTATTTAAAAGAACCAAATGGAGACCACAAATAAGTGACATGCCCTGCCACTTATTTTAACTCATAATTCTTAAGGTGAAAGACCATATTTTACCTTATCTTTCATTTTAATTCCAGCTCTCATCTTTTTCATTGCTTTCTTCTTCTTCTCTTTCACAATTTTTGCTTTACCAAACTTCATTAACGTTGCACTTTACTTTCATCCATCATTTACTACTTCCATTTTATTGTCTTCATCATCATATCACAAGAAAACCTAACCTACCCCATTTATGATGATGATCGTGTAGCTTAAAGAGTTAGTTTTTCTTGGTGATTTTAAAGATCTTGACGCTTAAACAAGTAAGTAACATGTTATTCTTCTTGATATTTTGAGTGAAACATGCCTGATGATAGTTAGATGTTGAAAGATCATGAAATGGTGATGAAAACATGTTGAAACATGGATGAGAAAACATGTTAGAGAGATTATTTTTAGCTAGAATGATCATTTCAACTGTTGTACAATGAATGTAGAAATTTATAAAGGGATGATATATGTTCAGGTTCTGTTTTGAGGTGTGATCATGTGGATTATTGGTAGTTGTCATAAAGATGAACTAAAATGAGTTTTAAGCTGAAGTGAGGGAGTAAAGATGAATTAAGGTGATAATTATAAATGAAATGAAGGTGGAAAATGAAGTTGAAATTGTGCAGAAAATTGATAGTGAATGAGTATATGTATGTGTTCTATTTTTGGTGTTTATGATCACTCATAGATTTTGATTTATTTGTGAATGATATTGAGTTGAATTGGAAGAAGGAATGAAGATAAAATAATGAGGACATGAGCTAGAAATGATAGACTAAGAAAAAGAGATGAACTAGGATGAAAATGAAGTTAAATGTGTGCTGGAATATGATAGATGGAGTGCTTTCACTAAATAAGCATCTATATTTTGGCCATATCTTGATCTATAGATATCCAAATGGGGTGATTTTTAATTAAGATTAAATAGAGACATATTTCTACAATTGTCATGAAGTAATTAAATTTGAATTCTATCCCTAAAGGTTTTGAAATTTGGCTTGAATTTGAATACTGAGTGTTGTCGATAGTTGAGAATAATCTTCAGTATTTTGGGTATAACTTAAAAAATACTAAACCAAATTGCATAAATTTTATGTGATTAGAAACTTAAAGACATATAGAAACAATTGTTTCTAGGTCGACTCACAATGGTCATATAAAACTGACCTAAAAATTTGTCCTGACAAAAACTGGAAAATTGAAAGAAGAATGGGAGATTAGTTTCTGTTATGATCGTTGCAAGGAACACCATGTTTGTAGGCAATGTTTTTTCATGGTAATGTTTTGATTGTGCAATTGTTGAATCAATTAAGGATAAAGTACTTAACTGTGATGCATTGGGACTTAATTTAGGCTTAAATAGAGCTTGAATTGAACCTAGAATGATGCTTGGATTAAGTGACTAAATGTGTTATATGTATGAAGTGATAATTGAGGATATAACTTAGTGAATGAATTTTTACATCAAAATACCAAATGCATGAGTATAATGGGAATGAAGATGCTAATATGATTATAGTGGTGATTCAAAGGAGTTAAGTAAAATGTGTTAAATAAAAGTGAATGAGAATTGGGTATTGAGAGCATATAATGCTAGAAAAGATATGACAAGTAATTGATTGATGATATCAGAATTTCCAAGTGTTCTTAAGGTGTAAACCTAAGGATAAGCTAGATGCATACAAATGATAAGGTTTGAATGATCAAGAGATGTGATTAAGGAAACATACTCGGAATAGTTAATTTGAGCATGCATTATACATTACACATATACATATGTGTACAACTGAATGTTTATGTGATTGTGAAATTAGTGATGTGTGTATAATGTTTGCATTGTATGAAGTTATTACACAAGACCGTACATCACCGTCTAGATGTTTCCGGATCATAGAAGCAAATACTAATCTAGAGCATACTGTAAATCGACCTAGATAGTCTCCTCTTAATTAATTGCTTGTTTTAATTTCTGTATTGAATTATTGTGTGATGTGAATGTGTTGATTCCGGACATTGAATGTCTGAGGCATTTGATGCATGAAAATCATTGGAAGTGCTCATTGTATGTGAACTTCACTGAATAAGTGATTCTCAACTTAAATGTCGAATGTCAGATCAAAGTTTGAAGATAAATGTGAATGAGAATGTGAACGTGAATATGAATGTGTAAGATTGAGCACAATTGATTGATTGAATATATGTGATGCATTTCATTACATGAATGCATGATAACATAAAGGCAGTTGTGACCGGAGTAGCCACCAAAAAATAACTTAAAGCTCAAAAAGAGAAAAAGAGCATAAAGTTTAGAATCTGGTAAGAGCCTCTGGCTCACTATATATAATGAGCCCCGTATCCTCAGTAGATAAGGGACAGTTATTACTGATCCCGATATCCACAATGGATACAGGACAGTTACAAGCACTCGATCATAATAGTAACAATTGAAAGTGAGTCTCACAAGCATTGCATATATAATTAATATGTATGATTTAAATAATTGAAATAAATAGTTTGAATGATTTATGAATGTGAAATATGAATTAAGCGAATATGAAGTGTATGTGATTCAACATGTTGATTAGTGAAATGATGTGAACTATATGATTACATGAATTGATGTATTATATTGATTAAGTGAGCCATTAAGGATGGTCCACTCACTGAGTTCGCAAAAATCATCCCAAAATTTGCAACATATTTTTTAGGCTCAGAGGAGATACCCAGTTAGACCAACTAGAATCTAACCACTGTATTTGGATAAGTGTTAGAGGTTGGCATCAATTGTACATGCATATATCTACAGTTTTTCCTTTTTATTTTAAAATTGTATTCTATAAAAATTATACAACATTTCTACAAATTGAAAAGTGTAATGATTGTATGACTAGAAATGTTTTGTATTGGGCTCAAATAATTACTTCAATATATATAATGATGTGTTAATTGTTTGTAACACTTACGACTGAGAATGTTTTTGAATAAAATGGGCTGAAATTGATTATTGGTTTTCTGTAATATACGTGTAATGCCTGAAAAATTTTTAATGGATACGATTGACTAACCATCCTAACACACCACCCTTATAAAGTGAATTCTCAAATACCGTCTATGTGTTCAAGAATATGCTCTATGAGAGTGGCGTGCTACAAAAACGATAGGGGCCCTTTAAAGTTTAAAACAATAATAGGACTTTGCAAAGCAAGAGGATCCTATTATGCGATAGGACCCTGTTTAAGTAATATGATCCTATTAAGTGATAGAAGTCTATTAAACGACAGGAGCCTACTAAAGCATAAATCCAATTAATACAATTTAAAATAGAAGATGCTTATTAAATGAAAGGAACCTTTAGCAAGTTTAAAATAGAAGGAGTTTAGGAAGCCTCTTACTAAAATGAACACACATATAATATAATGCGAAAATATAAAAGTTAAGAAGAGAGAGAAGAATGCAGTCAATTTATACTGATTCGACTTACAATTCAAGCCTATGTGTAGTCCCCAAGTATCAAACTTGAGTGTTTCACTATGACAAATCCAGGTAGTAATTTGACGAGCCTCTTCAAGCTCAAAAGTATATCTTTTTCAAAATTTTCCAACCTTCCACACTAGTAGTATATTGCTAGCCTTTACAAGCTCCCAAAAAATGAAGAAGTAATTTGCTCCATATGAGCTTCAATGATCTCTCACAAAAAGAATTGCCACTTTCTAAGGAATAAGAGATTTTGACCAAGATATGACTTTTGGGAATATTGATGCTTCTAAAGTAATTCAAATATTTTGGCTTTTATACCACCATTTGAAAAATGTAGTGACTCTTCTTTAAATAGGCATTTTCTTTAACTAGTCGTTGCTTTATTTCCACTTTGAATTAACTTTGAATGTTCAATATTATCTCTGATAGAATCCTATAATAATGAACCGTTAAGAGATATCTCAAGTTGATTGACAAAATATATGATTAGCAGGATCCTTCTGAGTTTTGTAAAATAAATAAGGAAAGTTCATAAGGAAAGTTCCTGCAAGAAAGGAACCATTTATCCTATGATTTTATTTCCTTTTGAGAATTATATCATTACCTACAAAAGGAAATAAATTAAATTTGAATTGTGAAATACTATATTGTCATCATCAAAACCATTAATAAGCCTAACATTCTCCTCCTTTTTGATGATGACAATCAATAATAGATAGATTTTCAAAATTTAACTAATAGTAAAAGGTTTCAAAAAATACCTGTATAATTTCTAAGTTCTTACTGATTAGAAGGAGCTTTTCCTTTCTACCATATAGACTTCGCAGTAAAATATATCATAGATTATATCTTCTATTCTTAGGAAAGTATATCAAATATCATTTATCAAAAAAAAATTCTCCCCCTTTATCATTATCGAAGAAAAGAAGAAAAAGAAAAAATCAGGAAAAAATAACAACAAAGTTATCGAAGAGATATATAACATATCATGCCAGAAATCATGAAAGACGAAAACATATCATCAACTGATTCTTCTCTCCCCTTGCATTAGAGCAAGGAATTCTTCACAGAGAGATGGAACAGTAGCACCAAACTATGATAAATGGTCATTCTCTCTGTCCAGTATGAGTCATTGTTTTCATCGAAATAAGGAGGTTTTGAGATGGATTGTCCTTCAAGTTGTTTACAATGATCTATCATGTGCTGTAAAATACAATAAATGTGAAACATTGCTCTGATACTAAACGATGAAACAAACACATGAAAGAGATACTTTTAATTTAAATAAAGTGACAAGGACCTGTCGAAATTTAAGACAACAATAGGAGCCTACAAAGTAAGAGGATGTTATTATGCGACAGGACCCTATTTAACCAATAGGAGCCTGTTAAATGACAGAAACCTATTAGACGACAGGAGCATGCTAAAGGATAAATCCAGTTAAGACAATTTAAAGCACAAGGCACCTATTAAAATGTCAAGAACCTTAAATAAGTTGAAAACAGAAGGAGTCTACTATAACAGTGAAGGAACCTATTACTAAAATGAACACCCACACAATATAATGCTAAAATATGAAAGTTAAGAAGAGAGAGAAGAATGTAGTCGATTTATACTAGTTCGACTTACAACCCAAGCCTACGTCCAGTTCTTAAGTATCCAACCTAAGTGTTTCACTATGAAAATCCAAATAGTAATCTGACGGGCCCCTTCAGGCTCACAAGCATATATTTTTCAAGGTTCTCCAACCTTCCACACTAATAGTTAGAGAGAGATCTTAGCTAGTTATTTTATTACCCATAGGATAACTTCACAATTAGTTGACTTGGTGTATTGATTTTATATATTAAGAGATTGCTTAATCATTTACCTTAAGGGAGGATAGTTAATACATTAGGACATCTTAGGTGAGGCACAATTCAATTAAAAAATTGATATTTAATTGTTAAACTAGTACGCTAATTTTCTGCATTTTTGTTTTACCATTTTTTCGTTAATAGGTGTTTGATTTAATTTAATTTTTATTTTATATTCATTAAAATTGGTTCTCAAATGAAGCAACTTGAATTAAGTAGCATCTAAACACAATCTCTGAGGGATTGATCTTTGTTCTTCACTATAAGTTACACTATGTATACTTATGGTTTTGAGCATAAAACTAGTGAATTGGTTTTACAATCAATAAGTTTTTGGCGCTGTTGTCAGGGATTGTTTATTTAGTATATTGTTTAGTTTAGGTAACTTTAATTTAAGAGTGTTTGATACTTTTCTTTGTGTATTTGTAGGTTCATGAATACAAGGAGCACTGGAAGGCCCGATGAAGCTTTTGAAGAAGAATTTTTTGATATTACAAGACAAGAGAGGAGGTTAATGAGAGCAAAGCATTAAGAAAATCTTCAAACAAATATGGTGAAAGAAGGAGAACAAGAAGGGGCTAAGAGAACATTGATAGATTTTATGAGGCTTGGATTTAGTCCATAAGGAGTTGCAAAGCCTGCAGTTATAACAAACAATTTTGAAATCAAGTCGGCACTCCTAAACATGTTCCAGAACAATGTTTAATTATATAGGTTATCAATTGAAGATCCCAATGCCCATGTAGTACTCATTTTGAAGATATACAACACATTTAGATTCTAAGGGATGTCGGATGATACTGTAAGGCTCAGATTATTTCCAGTCACTTTGAGAGATCAAGCCAAGGTATGGTACAACTCACTTAATACATCTCAGATTACTACATGGAGTAAGTAGCCCAAGCTTTCCTTGACGTGGATCATTAAGGAAATTACAAATTTTTAGGAAAATGATGGGAAGACTTTATATGAAACTTGGAATAGGTTCAAATAGTTGTAAAGAAGCTACCTATACCATAACCTTCTGAGGGAGTTCTTACTATAAACATTCTATAATGATGTGAATCAGATTACAAGAGGAACAGTAGATGCAGTTGCTAAAGGGTTGTTGATGAGGAAAACCATTGAGGAGGCCAATGATCTTTTGGAGGAGTTGGCAAGTAATAATTGCATGTGGTCAAACAAAAGGAGTAGGCAAGGTACAAAGGAACAAAAAGGTATGATTCCAATTGATTATGTTACAACCTTGAGCTCAAATTACCGCCCTCACTAAGTAGTTGAACAATATACAAGGAGCTTCTTCATCAATAGTCAAAACCGTGCAGGGCCAATATGAGTTATATACATAAGACAACCATTACACACCAGAATGCTTCTTGTTAGGAGCTAGTAACACAGAAAAGGTAAATTACACGGGTCAACCACATCTAGGTAACAATCCATAGTCTAACATTTATAATCCGGGGTGGAAAAATCACCTAATTTTTTTTGGAGTACTAACAATGCAGGTGGCCAAGCAAAGCCACAAGGACTGCCCAGATTTCAGCAAGACCGTCTTGGGTCTTTGAAGAGAAAAATGGAAAAGTTAATGGATGTATTAGGGTCCAAATTCTCAAGACAAAAGGAAAGTCAAAGAAGGTAGGAAGAAAATCATAAACGGGTGTTTACAAGCTAGGATGCCAAATTTGACCAAATCTTAAAAAACCATGCTTCCTCCATCCACAACTTAGAGGTTCAGGTAGGTCAACTTGTTACTACTTTGTCTTCTAAAAATGCAGGTAGCCTACCAAGCAACACTGAAGTCAACCCAAAGGAACAACTTAGAGTGGCAAGCAACTGGAGGAGTCAAGTGTGCAAAAGGAGAGTCAAACAAAGGAGAAAGGCAAGGAAATGAAAGAAGAGAAAGTAGAAGAGAGGCCATAAATACACCACCATCTTATAAGCCTAAACTTCCATATCCACAAATTGTGAGATGATATCAGATAGACACTCAGTTTTCCAAGTTTTTGGAGAAGCTGAAGAAGCTTCAAATTAACTTATCATTGGTGGAAGCCTTGGAGTGCATGCCCAAGTATGTAAAGTTTCTTAAGGACATACTCACACATAAGCACACTTGGTAAGACAAACAGATGATAACCTTGACGGAGAATTGTAGTTCAATCATCTCAAGTATAATGCCTTCAAAACTACAATATCCAGAGTGTGTTTACTATTCCATGTGTTGTTGGTGACTTTGAATTTTCTAAATGCTTATATGATTTAGGTGTAACTATTAACTATATGCCTTTGTCTATTTTTAGGAAACTAGGATTAAGAGAGGTTAAGCCTGTTGGACCCCGATTCTTTTCTTACTAATAAGCCTGTGCTCAGTTCTTTTTTAGGTTTATTTTGATTAATTTGTTGG
>JANZXR010026193.1:0-14891 GCA_027575705.1 Erythroxylum echinodendron
TTCTTCTCATATATTTTAAATTATTATATACATTAAATTATTCTTAAAACTTTTACAAATTTTCAATAATTTCAAAATATTTATTCTATATTTTATATAAACTGATTCGTGCTTCTTACTTTTCATATTTATATAGATAATTAGTGCTTCTTAAAACTGCAATTGTTAATATTTACTCAATTAAAATTTTCATTTAATCCAACTGAAACTTTGTAATCTTCGTCAATTATACCCGACTTTTAGTAAAGAGTATAAAATTAAAAATATGTAATATATTTATAAAATTATCGTGAACGGGAATTCTCATGGGGCAGGGATTATTCAACCTGTCCCCGTCACCGTCCCGACTCTGCTTCGGGGGTTATATTTGCCCCATCTCTGATTCTACGAGGTGATTTTTTTCCCAATCCTTGTCTCAAACGGGGAATCCTCACGGAGATCCCCAAACTCCGAACCCAAATTGCCATCCCTAGGTAAAATATGTATATTATTATAACTAGATAAATAAAAATTCAACGACTATAACTCCGAATCATTTGGCTTAAATGCTGACGAGAGGACCTTCAAATGCATTGCATGTATTGGCTTAAATGCTGACGAGAGGACCTTCAACGACGACTATACCTTTGAACGTCTTTGCTTCAAAATAAAATAACTACAATTTGGTAGAAGAATATATATTATAGACATGCATGAACTTGGTCAAAATTTTAAAGAATTATTTCGTGGAAAATACTTACATTCGATCAGATACATATGAATATGTTATTTTTCTTCTTTGAATGAACTTATAAAGTAAGAATAAGCGACAATAATGACAAAATTTAGTATTTATATATGGTAAGGCTCTCTACATTTCTTCATCTCACTTGGTGGTGCTTCTTGTTGTATCTTATATGTAGTTAAATATAATATTTTATATTATTATTTTCATAATTTTTATAACAACAAAAACTAATATTTTTGAAATCGGATCTACCAGAATAAATATGAACCGACCTTATTTTTGATCCGGTTTAAGTTAATAACCGTTTGTAAGAAAAAACCGACCGGTTAAATAATAAACCGGATGGTTTTATGGAAAAACGGCCCAAAAATCGGCCGAAGACCCCTAAAGCGGTTTGACAAAATGTCAAAATGAAGGGTTCACCAGCATATTTTACACACCAAGTCATAAATGATCTAAACTTGCATTAATTGCTTAAGAATGCAATCAATGCTTTACACAGTGTGGAGTGCATTAGTTGAAGTTGTTCTTTTCTTTTAGAGTTGTAAATTGTTTGTGCCAAAGTTTTTACTTTTTTCCAATTCTTTTATACATTTTAATTAAAAACTATATTTTTATTTATTTCTTTATATTTTAATTAAAAATTTTTATTTTTAAAAAATAAATTACTATTTTTATTTATTTAATCTTACTAATAAATTTTATTTATCAAATTCTAGATTCTTTATTTATCTCTTTATACTTTAATTAAAAATTTTTAAATTATTTTTGTTAAAAACTAATTATTATTTTTATTATAAATTTGTTTAATAAATTGAAATATTAATTAGTATATAAAAGTAATTTTGAGTAAGATAATTTAAGAGTTTGTTAAAATATAATATCCAAACTATAAATAATTGTGTTTAAAGGATATTAGAAAAATTAAAATAAAGGTATAGTCTTTTTTTATTCACTTTCTTTAAACATATTTCAACTTTTATTAGTTTTTAAATAAATGATAATATAAAAAATAATTTTTATTTTAATTTTTATTTTAAATTTTATGTTATATTCAATCTTAGTCTAAATTATTAGATTTATTATTAGTTTGTTACATATTAATAGACATTATTAATGCATTTTTATTTTAACAAAGTATTTTATTTTATACTATATTTTACTTTTTCTTATAATTTTTAATTGTTATTTATTTTAAATCGGGTTTTATAGCAGTTTAATACCAGTTGAACCTTTAAACCTTAAACTTTGTATTTAACCGGTTCGATATCCGGTCTGATTTTTAAAATATTGACCTAAACATAATTCAGTGGTCCAATATTTGAGGTTAAAGATATTGTATATGAATTTATAATTACATGTTCAAATCTTAGATTTAAACAATGCTATGAAAATTAATATTTATTTAAAAATTTTGATGATTATAAAACATGTTATTTTATTTAATTCTCCTCCTCAATGTCACTAACGCACAAAGCCCTCCACAAATGAACAATAAGTGATTATAATATGAAGATGGTAATACATGAGGTAGGTTTACATAAGACGGGTTAAACACTATTATTGTAATTAAATAAATATAAATTCGGTGACTAATCAGTCCGAATAATTTGGCGTGAATTGCTGCTGTGAGGATCTTCAAAATGCATTACATACATTGGATTTGACACTGGCATCTCTAAAAAATACAAATTTAAGTCATGTGAATTTAATAATGAAATTTCAGTTGACACTATACCTTTCTCTCTTACTTCAAGCCTCATTAACAGATAGACATCACAAGAATGAACTTTGAAAGTCTTTATTTCGGAAATTAAATAATTAAAATTTGGTAGGAGAATATATATTATATATATGCATAGATTTGGTCAATTTTTTAAAAATATTTTTGTGTCACATGAATGAACCTTGAAAGTCTTTACTTCCAGAATTAAATAATTAAAATTTTTATATATTATCTATATTTGGTCAATTTTTAAAAAATATTTTCGTGTCACATGAATCTTAAAAGTTTTTACTTCAAATATTAAATAATTAAAATTTGGTAGAAGAATATATATTATATATATGCATAGACTTCTAATCTCTTATCTTAATGATAGAATTTTGCTTGTTGGGATCATATTCTATGTCATAAAATTTCCTCCATAGACTTTTTCATGAAAAATATCTACATCCGTAACTTCATCCAAGGTGAATATTTTATTTTTCTTTTTTGAATAACCAATTAAACAGTCAAATTTTAAATAATAAAAATCGTGGTTAATTTTTATAATTTAAAATAAAACTTATAAAGTAACAATAAGTGATTATAATAAGAAAATTTAGTATTTATGTTTTATATTATTATTTTCATGACTTTTTGTAACAACCAAAACATAATTCCATAGTCCAATGTCCAAGTTAATCATATTGGGTGATGGTTAAAGTTAATCTAACTTGTAATGCTGATTAAGGGATTATAATAAACAAATTATGATTAATAATGATGTTGAATAAAAATTTATTTTTTACAATTATAATGATGGAAATATCAAAAAATTAATTGATAAGATATTTTATTTTACAAATTGAATATAATTATAAAATACGTTATTTTATTTAATTTTAGCTTGACAATTAATTTTTAAAATTACTCTTTTATGATTAAAAAATCATGAATTCGGATTACAAAAATAATCTTTCATTAAATTACAAAGAGAAATTGCGTAAAATTGATAATCTATCTTCCGAACCGAACCTCGCAAATGACTCATGAGTCGTGAGTAAAAGAAAAGAAAAAGGTGGCGTACGACTAGACATTACATTATTGAGCCGCCATAATAGAAGGCTAGGAGGCGTTTTTTAAGTGTAAATGGCTGCGGATAGACAGTTGAGTCGGACTCCTGACTCGGAAGTCGTGCGGCAGCCCCTTCCTTCTTTGACGGACTGAAGAAGAGCTTAAGCAATTGGATTCCACCAGATCACGACGGCGTTAAGGATGACAACTTTTTGGTTCGATTCAGATTTTCTTTTAAAAAATTTAGAGTTTTGAGTTAAATTTGAGTTTAGATTTTAATATTTTAAATAAAATAATATGATTTTATTTAATTTTAATTTAATTGAAACCTTTTAAATTCGGTTGTGATTAAGTTCAAGCTTAAATTACGAATCTCAAAATTATTCAAAATTTAAATTTAGCATAAATTTGAATGTAATATTTCGAATTCCACGCTTACTCAATTCATTCACTCTTAAATAGTGATCCTTGATATATAGTAGTTCTATAATATAAATAATATGTATTTTTAAAATAATAATTTTATATTATTTTGCTATATTATAAAACTTGCTAGGAATGCCAGACACAACTAGGTGATTCATGAATAATAATCATAACAACATCTTATTTTAATTATTCTTTAAAAATAATAATTTCTTTTTCATAATATATAAAAATAAAAGATAGAATCTCTTATACAATTTAAGATTATTAAAATTTTGTTTATAATTTTTAATTTTTTAAAAATATTACCTTAAACTTTTATAAAAATAATGATATAATATACTTGACATTAATATTACACGTTAGATTTAAGGACATTTTCCTTATACCTTAGTTAGTAGAGTGAAATTTGATAAAAATAGACTTTATTGTCATAATAGATTACCCCAGTACATGATGTGAGATATGGATGACAGAGAATAAAGAAACATTGTGCAAATTGTTTCTTTAAAGATGCTTCCCATAATCAATGTTGCTTAATGATTATGGAAAGTTGTTTTCTCCATCATTCCAGTGGTTGATACCACTCAAAGAAAGTCCATAGCACGTAACATAAAAAGGTTTGAACTGAAAAAAGGAAAAAAGAGGTTAATATTGACTGTAAACCTCTAAATGCTTTCCTACAGGACGTAAGGAACATAAAAAGGTTTGAATAGAAAAGAGGGAAAAAGAAGTTAGTCATTGACTGTAAACTTTTAAATGCTTTCCTATAGGATAATAAATTCCCACTGCCGAAGATTAGTATGCATGTACGATTTCTAAAGGAAGCTACAATCTTTCCAAAAATTCTATTTGGGTCGTTCCATTTTGGCTTTTCTTTGCTGAGAGCATAATGCTATGTTGCTTTGTGAGATCCAAGAAGGTTTGTAGTAAAGCTTGATGCTTTTCATAGGTTCTACAGTACAATAAGATGTCATCAATAGTACAATCATTCACACTTTAAAAAAGCAAATTGTAAAAAGTGGGAAACATACGGGTCCTAAATAATCCTAAGAGATAAGAAAGAACCTTTGAAGAGGGTGAAAAGATAAGGTGAACCCCAAAGTTTCTTTTACAAAAATAATGGCACTTTAGAAAAGACACTTGCATTTCCATAACAGATTCTATTAGCTTGGACCACATATTGCTAGTAAACTACTGCATTTTTCTAATGATAATCTTAATAGATATAGCAATTCTTTGAAATTGTTAATTAGATCAGAGAATGAGATTCTTTCTTATCCCTTAGGAATATTTAAGACCCATGTGTTTCCCACTTTTTACTATTTACATTTTAAAAGATGTGTGAATGATTGAATCTAGGGAATCTTTTCCCTAAAGTTGTTTGTTTTATTCCCTTGCTTAGTTTATAAAAGCAAGGCTTCTCTATCATTGTATTCGAACTTAGTTACGGTTGAAATCAATAGAAGTTTGTCTGTGTTTTCTCATTATATGGCTTCTCTCTAAAGATCGGTCTTATTGCCAAAAGAAAAACAAGAATTCGTTTCTTCCCTGACTATATGTTTTGGACCAAAGTTCTTGGAAGCAATCTACCTGGCCTAGATATTCTTATTGGAATGGATGTCTAATTGGTTGAGGATGTTTGGAGATTGACTCTGGATATAACAAAGGTTCCTTATTAACATCTTTAAGCATTTTACGAATAGTTATGGATTTTGCGCTTAGATTTTCAATCCAAGGTTCAGAATCATCACAATCTTCATGATTACATTATTCAAGAATCAAGCTTTCAGGAGAGGGAAAACTTAGAGAGAAACCATAAAACGGGAAAACACACACAATGTTTCCATGATTTTCATGGATAAGTATGATAGCTTCAATGGAATCCAGGAGTTTAATATCCCTTTTGTCTTGTGGGGACATTGGCGAGCAAAACAACTAATACCAATGAGGCAACCCTTGATCAGAAGGCTCGAGGAATACCAGATCACATGCTTAGGAATAGATCATCCATCGAAGATTAGGAAAAACAAAGCAAGATAAAAGTTAACGCTAATTTTCTCGATAATATAGCTAATAAAGGAAGCTATTTACTAGTTAACGTTAACTTTTTCTTCTTCGACAATCAAAGATTTACTACCCTTCTAAATAAAAAATGCTAAAAAAATATTGCTGAAATGCATTGAAAGTGAGGCCCTAATAAAATGAGTCCCAGATAGATACCCTACCTACCCCTACCTAAGACTGGCACTCTCGCTGTGGGAACTAAGCGTGCAATTTGCAACGAGAAAATACAATTGCTTAATTGTACAAATACATTTTTTTAAAAATAAAGAACTCAAATTTAATTTATTAATTAATTTTGTTTTAATTATTTAAAAAGATAACAAATTCATAATTGTCAAATCTTTTGATTTTTTCAATTGAGTATCAAACATTTTAAAACTTTTAATTTAGTAATTAACCTTTTAAATTTTATATAAATAATAATAAAACGTTATTTTTGTTTACTTATCTAAAAGATAGACATTCATATATTACAACAACAACTTTCAGTAAAAGTTCCAATAAAATACGAAATTTCAATAATACGCAATCTTACTCATACTTGAATAAAATGCTATTTGATAGATGAAATGTAATGCAAGAGACACCCTATTAGTATTTAATAGATATATTATATTAGTAAAAATAATATTTTGATATAATTTATACAAAATTTAAAGTTTAATTGTTAAATTAAAAACTTTGTATAAAATTTGGTACTAATTTACAAAAAATGAGGTAAAAATGTCATTTTTATAATGGATAAATATAAAAATAATATTTAATATTTAAATTTTAATGAATACATCAAAAAAATGTTTTATTTTAATTTATATAAAATTTAAAAAATTAGTCATTAAATTAAAAACTTTGGATAGTTTTATATTACATTAAATTTTTTTTAAATTAGTCACTTTTAATTTAATATCTCTTTTATGCAATATATATTAATAAAATTAACAAAATTTTATTATATGTTTAAACATAAATAATTATATAAATAATATATATTTATTAACGTATACTTTAATTATTAAATTATGTGTTCTCATTTAGAATTAAATAATTGGTATTTAAATTTTTATTTCGTAAACAGTTACTGTTTACTTATAATCTAAAATAATTATCAATGTTAAAATATCAATAATGTAAAAACCGGACAAAACTTGGCAGTTCAATCACTAAGAAAAGAGAGTTTTTTCACGACTTGTATGTATATTACAATAAAAAAAGGAGAACCAAGGAGGCGGAAGATCAATTATAAAGAGTGATATCATAGCACCTGAAGATCAAACCATTTCCTCCTACCTTGTTCACAAAAGATCATATTCTCCTCGCGCTTTTTTTTTTTTCCCCTGACTCACGAAAGAGACCATCAATCGGACTAATTTTCGGTTCAGATTTTACTTTTAAGGTTGTGAAAGACAACTGGCCTGTTAAATAATTAGCCGGTCGGTTTCCTCTGAACCGCAAAGAACCGGATGAGCCGTCGTCTTCTCCAACACCTAAACTACTAATCGCAACATCTCTTCGTGTCTGGCAACAGCTAGCCGCCAATTACGCTAGAGCACCAAAAAGACCACAGGAACGACAAACCACAAAGATCAGTATTCAAAAATCCCACATCCAAGCTTAATGCATTTATACTTCCATACCTAACACAACGTTCAGCAAATTTTTATAAGCCTAAGCTTTGACGGTGGCAACGGTCGGTGGGGATAGAAAGAGAAACGAGAAGAAGAGGAAATTAAACACTTGCTGTTGAGGCAACATAATAGACTGAGGGTAGCATCTGCATTCCAGAAGAGGAGAGAGATTACAATCACAAATTCACAGCAGACATCGATTTTAGGGGTTTGAGATGGGGAGAGGAGAGAGAGAGAGAGAGATTGCCGAGTGAACATAGAGACGAGAGAGACAACACCCAAGGCAATTCTGACCACAATTAAATAAGGAGATACTTCAGTTGCACGGCCAATATGTGAAAATTTTTCTATTCACTATTCAGACAAAACTTCCCATGAATATGATGAAGACAAAAGTAAGCAAGTAGATACGTTTTCTAAAAAAGTATTTAAACAAGAAATACCCACTTTTGCTATATATATTTTCAAAGTTGACTTTTTTTTTTGTACAATTATGTCGTAAAATTTAGAAGAATATAATAAAGGAGTTACTTAAACTTTTAATCTTTATTTAATTTATAATATTAGATTATATTTAAAATACCATAATATTAAAATTTTGAACTTAAAGAGTCACATCAAATTAATATTTTTAGTATATAACTATTATATATCGTATCTGTGTCATACTATAATTATAGATATTTTTAATTTATTAAATAATAAAATTCATACATATTATATGGAAAATACTAATAAGATTTAGCTCCCTACATCATTCATATTAATAGAGAATTTAATGTTATTATTATTATTATTATTATTATTATTATTATTATTATTATTATTATTATTATGTTTTTTAGTAAAGTTATAAACTTAATTTTTGTAAAATTAAATATCTAGATCTAAGTTTTTATAAGAATATTTAAAGAAATACTGAGAAATATAATATTCATGTCTTTATAATTTTTTTAAAATCATGCCCTCATAAGTCATTTTACATATCAACAACTAATACTAAATAGCTAATTTTACCAAACATCTTTAATAAATATCTGATGTTATCTGTTGGTCAAATCAGCTATCAACTAACCATTGATATAATCACCCTAGTAATGCCAATAAGAAATTCTCACATTTACTTACTTTTATATTTTTATTTATTATTTATTATAAGCCAGTTTTATATAAATTAATACTATTTAAACTTTAAACTTTTCTTTATATAAATTCAATATCCTCTCCGTGTAAGTGACCATGTACTATGCAAAAAAACTTAATTAGTAATGTAAAAGAGAAAATTGTGTAAGTTTTCGTGGAGAGTAAGGTCATAACGTCCAAAAGTGAGGAAAAGCATAAAGAAGGCAAATAATGTTGTATTCTTATCCTTTGTTTGATTGTTTTGTAGATTGGTTTGAGTGTTAGCTAATCCTAATATCAAATTTGATTTCAGTTCTGAAACTTTGTGAGACAACTTGCTGTTATCAGGTGAGAGATCAACTTTGTGAATCCTTATTGAGTTTAGTGAATTTGTCTATCGGTTTGCATATTGAGTTTAGTGAAACTTTCTATAAGTTTTACGTTATGATAAAAAGGGAAGATGAGAGGAAGCTGAAGTGCCTACTAACAAACAATAGAGGAGAATATATTTCAAGGTGATTGAAGAATACTGCACATTGCATGACATTACACATAAGAAAATTGAACCAAGGACTCCATAACATAATAAGGTTGCTGAGAGGATGAACAAAACCATTATAGAAAAGGTTTATAGCATGCTTAAAATGTCTATGTTGCCCAAGACATTTTTGGGACAAGCAGTCCGAATTATAGTTTACCTAATTAATCGAGCAACCTCAGTTCTATTAAATTTTGACATTCACGAGAGAGCGTGGACTAGAAAGGACTCCACATATCATCATTTGAGAATTTTTGGCTGCAAAGCATTTAAACATATACCCAAGGATTAGAGAAAGAAGCTTGACTCAAAGTTGATGCCTTACATCTTTATTGGATATGGTGATGATCAGTTTGGCTTTAGATTTATAACCTAAAGAAGCAAAAGGTGGCCAGGAGCTAGGATGTGGTGTTCCAAGAGCACGAGAGAGGTGCTGATTTTCTGAGAGGAGATAAGTCATTACACTACAGCTCATCTTATGGTATTGTTAGCGCTTCACAAATTTCTTTGACTATTGAGTAATCTATAGATAAAGAAGATGAAGTGTATGAATAAACACACCTTGGTACTGATAAGAAACAATCTGATAATGATAAGCTACACTACAAGAAAAATGTGTTTTTGAGACGATATTTACCGACGGAACAAGAAGACATTCCGTCAGTATGCAATATTAGCGACGGACATTACTGACGAACAAAAAAGTCAGACAAACGGTCGTAGCTAATATATCTCGACAGAAAATTATAATTTACCGACGGAATAGCTGCTATTGTTGGTAACATTATTGACGGAACATATTTACGTCAGTAAATTGAACAATGGATTATCTTTACATTTCGGTATATTTACCGATAGAAAGTTGGTTTCCATCAGTATATTTACCGTTGGAAATTTCTGTCGGTAAATTGTTACAAAGTTACCGATGAAGATTCCGTGGTATAAGGTTGCCGTTTTCCGTTGGTATGTTTGTGAAAATTATTTCGAATTTATCGAGGGAAATTGTTCTTCTGTCGGTAAATGATCTATAGAAGTTTTTTTTTAAAGATGTACTAGCAGTACCATCAATAATTTTTATTTTGCATAATTGAAACAACTATTAATGTAATAGAATAAATTTAATTTTGTAAACATAAATTTGATTAATGATATAAAGTTGAAAATATCTTAATTGATAATAAAAACATTAAACTGCACATAATTAGTTTCCATATCTCTAATAAACTATTTCAAAGTACACTATTAATTTGGAGACGGCTGATACTCTGATTGATGGGATGAGGTGCTACTCCTACCCTTCAACTCATTTATCTCATTACGGAGCTGAGCTATGTACTCCATCAATTGTTGCAATTGAGACGTCAACATCTGTACTGTGCTCTCAAGCTAAATGACTCTCTAATTAGATTCTGACCGCCTACTAGATGCAGCTGTACTGGACGTTGAGGATTGCGAATAACATGTATTCGCAAATGAGCCTAACCCAAATATCCTTCCCTGACGGTCCCTACCACCCACTGCATGAAGATAGGTTTGAGTCTCATCAACATTTTCAGACTGCTGAGACTGTCGTTGAATGTTTTCTTGCATTTCGTCCTATCAGAAAGCAATGTTTATATTAGTAAGTGATAATTATTAAGCATTATTATTAAGCCATAAATTTCACATACATTGAGTTCTCTACAATGGTTGTTGACGAATGTCAAACCATCATGCTTCTTTATGTGAGTGTGCAAAAAGAGTTGACGAGGTGTAGGCCTCATGCCTATAGTCTTTTCCTGCATAAGAATAAAATGTTATAATTTAATTAGAATTTATAAAAGTTTCGGCAAAGTTTCCTCTATTTTTATGAAATCTACCCCATGTTCAACAAAGAACAAAACTAAAAAACATAGCCATATATGGCACCAGACATTTATAACTTTATCATTCTCAATAAGAAACACATATTTTCATTCCAAAATTCACACATAAAATTCAATAGAAATACAGCAAAGTAAAGAAATGACAATATAAATTTAAAGTGTAGATACTTACAAGTCTCTCTGCATGCTCTTGGTGGGTAATAGATTCTCTCGTATGTACAAGAAGACTCTCTCCCCCAGGTCCTCCACGTCTGTTAGCCAAATTACACCCCGAAAGGGACATTGCCTCAGGTGATGTCCAATACTACTGCCAACTACTCTATATTTTTTCATAAATGTAAGGCGGTCGTACACCTGCTCTGCATATCGCAACAACCAAGTCGCGATAACGTGTACGTGCTCGTCTTTCCCATAATTTATAGACGATCGCGTCAAATTGATAATCCCCAAAAATTCTTTCTAAAACAAAAGCAAAAACATTCAATTAATACTTATGATGTAATGATATTATTTATCTAATAAATGTACAAAATTGTTAATTAAAAACAATAATAATTTTTATTGTACCTCAAACTCGTGATAGTGAAATTCCCTTGTCGCCTGAGAGATATTCTTCCAAGTAAAGCTCTCAATATCAATCTTCTCATTAAATTTTGATGTCATGTTTCTTGAACACGATCCAGATGGAATGAACCTAATGTAAGATTGAAAATTTTTATATCGTTATGAATATTGGAACTTATAACTTAATTATAAACATATAGTGTTCAATGTATTTTCACTTAAATATTATTGACAATTGTAATGTAAGTTCTTCCATCAGGTCCCTCTGCTCCAAGCCGGTAGCCGCTTCCTTCATCATCATTGTTTAACCCTGATACTTCTGTCAGTATAGGGGTAGTAAATGATGTAGGGGTTATGGATGGTGTAGATTCTACAGAAGGTACCTCATCTGCAAATGTAGTAGTTGGAGGAAGAGGAGGAGATTCAATTCCCGCTGCTACACCATGATATGCTTCACTTGTACAGTAAGTACCTCTGAATCGTGGTCTGAATCATGGTCGCGAAATATCCTGTCTTCTCTTTGGTGCTATATTTCAACCTGAAATTAATATTTGATTGAATTTTCTTTAAATATTACAATTTGCATGAAAATATGTTATACAATATATTGAAAAGGAAATAATTGATTACTTGAATATAATATTCAATTACAATCACAAATTAATCGCTATCGTCATTTAATTGTAAATCAAAATCATCTTCTTTTTCTGAAGAAGTTGAATTAAATTCAGGCTCTTCTTCAGATCTCTGGCCCTGCTCATCCTCTCCAGATAAAATTTCAACATATGCATTACATGGATCGTTTAAAGGTTCATTATCCTCATATAGGATAGATGAATTTATTTCATAAGTATCTTCTTGAAACGCTTCACTTTTAATTCTCTGTTCTTCTTTTTTATATGATTCAAAAACACCTCGAGGTTTAACTTTGTAAATAGCCAACCAATCTGACTTATCTTGTCGTAAGCTAGGAAAAGGGACATAATACACCTCGATCGCTTTCATTGCCATCACGAAAGGTTCAAATTGTCGAAATCTTCTTCGCTTGTTAATTTCAACTAGATTGTATCGACTACGCACTTTTGTACCAATATTTGGAGTTGGATCAAACCACTCACATTTAAATATCACACTTTGCTTTATTGGCAATGTAGGGTACTCAATTTCAAGTATCTCAATAATTTTTCCATAGTAATCTATCAATTCTCCTTGTATGCAAACTCCACTATTTATTATTGCCATGCTATGACCATGATATTCTACATGATATTTGTATCTATTAACGAAATACACCAGATATGATTTAATAGTTCGCAAAGGTCCCTTTGCAAGATCACATATGAACTTATTCTCAATTGGATTTTCTAAGGCCTACAGAAAAGAAAATGCCAAATTAAAACTATGATTTCCTAGTTTGAACACTTAAATCTTATAATTCAATCATTTTAAAGTATGTAAGGGAAAACTTACATACTGCTCGAACCATCGAGGAAAGTGTCTTTCAATTTCTTTATTGATCTCATCCTGTGTTTTTTCAAGCATGAGCTCACGTAACAACTCCTCATATAATCTAAAAACATTATTATGCATGTTTAGTTATGAATAACATTAAAATTCAAATGACAAATAATCTATTTCAATTTATTGCACGAAAGGTTTAACCTCTTGACAGTTCAATAAAATATAACCATGGGCAGCCTCAATTTCTTCTTCTGTTAACATTCTTCTTATTGAATGTCCATATGGTCATCCAGGATATGTGAAAATGGATAAATTATCATCAGCATCAATAGTTCCTCCACCATCATCATTACGAGGAACTTTCTTTCTCTTGTGTGAACATGCGGCTCAAAGTAATGTGAACAAAATGTATTAGCTTCCTCCACTAAATAAGCATTACATATCAAACCTTCAACTCTAGCTTTATTTTTCACATTTTTCTTTAAATGATGCAAATACCTATATGACCGAATAGCGTTATACGATTTTAGTTATGAAAACATGATATGACATCAATTACAAATATAAACTTGTTAAATTACGTACCTCTCAAATGGATACATTCAACGATATTGAACTGGACTGGCTAGTTTAACCTCGTGTGCTAAATGAACAGGTAGATGCTCCATACAGTCAAAGAAGCTTGGAAGAAATATTCCTTCTAACTTGCACAAAATTATTGGAATTTTCCTTTCTAGTTTTTCCATTTCGGCCAACTTAATTTCAGATGATGCTAAGTTTTTGAAAAACAAACTTAATTCTATTATTACTTCCCAAACCTTATTCAATAGTAATTCTTGAAATGCAATTGAAATTAGCCTTTGCATAAACACATGACAATCATGACTTTTTATCCCAAATAATTTGTACTTCCTCATGTCCACACACCTTGCCAAGTTTGAGACATAACTATCGGGAAACTTTAGACTTTTTAACCATTCACACAATATTTTCTTTTGCTTTTTATCTAAAGTGTAACATGCTTTTGGATATTTACCAATGCGAAGATCTTTATATAACTCATTCCTTCTACAAAAAAGTTTTAAATCAGCTCGTGATTTCGCATTGTCTTTTGTCCTCCCTTCAATATTCATAATGGTATTGAACAAACTGTCAAAAATATTTTTTTCAATATGCATCACATATAGATTATGATCTATCAAATTAGTTTTCCAATGTGGCAAATCTCAAAAGATGCTTCGTTTTCTCCAGCCAAAGTTTTTGCTAATGCTTGTATTAATTTCAGCAGCTTTAAATTCTATAACTTTCAGCAAGCTTAATTCTTCAATCTCCTTCAATATCTCTTCACTAGGTTTTTGAGGGGGATGAGGTGATTTAACCATCCTATTCTTAATAAACTTTTTCTTATTGCGCCTAAATGGATGATCTGAAGAAAGAAATTTTCTGTAGTTGTCAAACCAACATATTTTGCCCCTATTTGGAAGATAAAACGCATCTGAATCATTTTCATAATAAGGACAAGCTAATTTTCCTGCTGTGCTCCATCCAGACAATATGACATATGCTGGAAAATCGCTAATTGTCCACATCAAAGTTGCTCTCAACACAAAATTTTGTTTCATAGACACATCATATGTCTCAACATCATATTCCAAAAGATGCTGCCTTGAATTAAAGGTTTGATTCTGATTGATTGTGATATATGTTATGTTTTTTA